>NDXB01017720.1:15233-31177 GCA_002631895.1 Agapornis roseicollis
TTTTTTTTTTTTTTTCTATTGCTCCCTTGACTGTCAAGACCACCTTGTGCTCTTTAACAGCATGAAATGCCAAGTGGGAGGGCACAGGCTGCACAGAGCACAGGGATGAGTTTCTGCAGTGTGTACAGATGTGGGCCATGACCTAGTCTAATGATGTCAGGAAGTTGTTTATTCAGGTCTGTAATGCTGGGTTGGCTGATCAAAGTAATAAGCCATGTTCAAAGCAGAAACTAGACTACAAACCCAGACGATATATTTTGCTAGTCATGTAAAAGCTAGGCAGGATCTAAGGAGACTTGGGTTAGCATCCTAACTCAGTGAACTATGTTAGGAAGCCTAAGTAAAGATTTTGCCTTTATTTTTAATATACTTATGTAGACTGCAGGGTACATATGTATGATTTGGGAACAAATTCATCATGTTGAACTAAGCCATTCAACATAGAAGATTAGTCACATTAGGTCTTCCTCTGGTCAGTGAAGAGATCTACATACTGCGTGACTCAGATTTACAGTGGATAAATTTCTTTCTGTGAGTATTGTCTTCACTGGTTCTAAAGTCTTAGGCAGGTTGGTTAGCTGCCTTAGACTGGTCTAGAGTCTTAAGTACAAGCTCAAGATTTTGTTTTAAAAAAATAATGTCCATTTTTTGCTAGAGCTGAAGACAAATTTTTGCAAGGCAAACAAGGTGAACAATATTTAGTGTCTCCACTAGTAATAATTATAAAGCATTTTTAGAAATTGTGAAAGACAAAAATCAGATGAATCACAAATGAACTAACTTAGTTTTTTGACTTACCAGGAAGGTATGTGAAAAGTTATGTAAGTTAGAACAACTGAGGACATCCAGTTTTCTGACAGACTTAAAAGGGAACCATAAAACCCCCATGTATATTCAGTCAAAAATATTTCTATCAAGTTGTCTTTTTTAGAAATTGAAATAATAATAATAAAAAATATCTCTGTCTTTTAGACAACATAGCCAAATTACAGTTTAATAAAGGTTTCAATTTTGGCCAAACAATCTTGTGTAGTTTAGAGAGCAGAGTCTGTGAACTCCAGACTTTCCTCAGAACTTTAAGGGGGATGTGACGTTCTACTCAAATAGCAAAGGTAGACATGAAAAACAGAGTCCACCACAAAGTTGTTCTGAGGCAAGGCTAAAAGAAGAGGAAAGATACATAAACTCTGCTAGCTTGGCTAGTCAAGGGTATGAAAGCTAGAGGCATGAACGAAGAACAACATGTCAGAATTGGAGTTCCAATTTAACACTAAAAAAGCATACAGGCCAATGAATTTAAGACATAAAAGCAGACATTTGACAGATGATTATTTTATTTTTTTTTTTTTGGTAGCATTATTTAATAGATGCTACGTGTCTATTGGCAATTTAGTGCACCCAGATTTAAGAAGCTTTATGTGTTGCCTCTAGAGATGCTTTGAAATTATATGGCACAACTTTTTTTTTTGGGGGGGAAGGGAGGGGCAGGGAGCTGTTTAACTGCAAGAATATATTAATGTGCCTCATAAAATTTATTTGTCAGAAAAATATATATACATTATTTTGATTTTTATACTACAGAGTATATAGGAATAAATGCATTGTCATGATTCAAATCTTGCAAATGTATGTCACTGATATGAATCCACACTAGTGGTAATTTATTATTAGATTTATAACATCAATTTTATTACATTGTTCAATATAACTTTTTTTTAGTTAGTGCTTTTATTTATAATGTCAATACAATTTAGCTTTTTTGTGAAAGTCCTCAAAATATCCATAAAACCATTCAACTGTTTCTTTCACAACTATTGCCATATTCACTTTTAAAGGTCAAGGACACTTTTGCAGGCCAGATGGTAATGCTTGCACATTTGTATTTCAGACTTTCATGTTGTGTCTCATTCCCATTGAAATTAGAAGGAACTGGGCATCTTGGCATGAGTTCATAGTGTGCTTCTAAAGCACATATTAGAGAACAGAGGTTGTTCTCTCTTCACATTAGTAACGTCATTCCTATTTGTTTGGGTGCCCGTGCCAGAATACTGTATCACCTTACAAAAAGTAGATTTCAAGCAGCTGTCTTACCTTTTCAAACAGAGGAGTAAGAGGAGCGTGGATAGGGAGTTGGTATGTCTCTTCAGTTTTATTTTGCATTCAAAACTTATTTTTAACTGTACTTTATTACTGCAATGTTTAGGCTCATGCATCTTTGGACTAAGTCCAAATAATTAAAATATGTCATAATTTTGGGCATTTTTAAGACTTCTTTATATTCCTATTCATATGGTAAAATTTATATTTTGAAATTGTGTTAAAATATACTAGCATTTGTTTGGATTTTTAAGAATTTACTTATTTTGAAACTTTTTCTGTGCATTTGCTATGAGGCATATCTGTTGTACCAGTGGCAATTTTAATCTCTTCCAGCTTTTGGTCCTTGAGGGATAACAAAATCAGGACATCAAAATTTACTATGGTGAAAGCATCTCAGAAATACACAGATGAAATGCTTTAAAATTAATAGCTGTTGAAATATTATTTATAATTGATCACTGACATTTCCAGGCTCTTTTGACTCTATTTTAGCATATATTTTAAACAGACATTCAATTTTGGTTTTTATTATAGATGAGAATTCCATTACGCTACAAGACTCTGAGATACCAATTTTTTATGTCATGTTTTGCCATTAGCAGTCCATATTCCATGAGACCTTTTTTCCAAGTTCTTTAAAAAATGGTCTGATTCATTTACTTTTCAACTGCCGAGGCTCTTCATAAATCATCAGTTGGACTGGTATTTCTTGGAAATCGACAAGATTCCAGGTATGATTCAGGGTCAGAGTTGATCTGTATTGCTCCCGGGTGCCTTCCTCTCGCTGCAGTTTCCAAGTCCCTCTAGCCTACCTGAGTCCACCTTGCAATTCCATGCAATTCCCACCATGCACAGTGACTCAGGGAAGATCTTGTGCAGCTGATAGAAGTCAAAGTAGACAGCACCCTTTGCTTACCACACTCTTGCCAAAATCTACTTTAACTGAATAAGAAGCATGAGAAGTTCTGCCCATTCTGTGGGACCTTTTTAGAAATTCCTGACTTTGTCTGTGTTGAATCAAAGCAACAGAAGAGAATGAATAAGAGTGCCAGTCCACATACTTTCCTGCATAGGAAGTCAAGACTGATCTTCTTATGTTTTAAGAGAAAACCTGGAACAGGTCCAGGTCAAAACACATTGAATGTTCCTTCAAAAAGCTCTGAATTTGAATTTACCTGGGACTTTACTTATTATCTATTTGTTTATTTATACAGATATTCACTTCTGGTTTGTTCTTTGTCTTGATTTGTTTACTGGATCTTCAGAAAGTACTGAGAGGGTATTTTTTTTAATAAATATGATTCCTATCAGCATCTCATACAAGTTCTAACTGCAGGTTGGTAAGCTGTGATTCCAAATTGCTGATGTTAGTGGAGGTCTACCTTATGTGTGTTATCTATGCTACAATGGATGTACAGGACTTCAGAGCTAAATAAAATTATAGGAGTCTGCATATACTGTACAAGTTAGGGGAAACATTTTCAGATATGCTTGCCATATTTTAACATTTTGAAAAATGTTCATCTGTTGAAAGTTTATGTGATTGTGTTCAAGCTACATTTTAACTAAATCTTGAGTTTTCACTTAGTTTTAGGAAGATTAATAGATGTGATTGACCATTAATGCTAGGTTATCCAGCTATCCGCATGACATCCTTTTCTCTAAATTGAAGAGACATACATTTGATGGATGGACCACTCAATGGGTAAAGAATTGGCTGGATGGCTGCACGCAAAGGGTTGTGGTCAACAGCTCAATGTCAAGCTGGAGACCAGTAACAAGTGGTGTCCCTCAGGGGCTGGTGTTGGGACCGGTCTTGTTCAACATCTTTGTCACTGACATGGACAGTGGGATTGAGCGCGCCCTCAGCAAGTCTGCCGATGACACCAAGCTGTGTGGTTGGCTGGATACGCTGGAGGGAAGGAATGCCATCCAGAGGGACCTTGACACGCTTGTGAGGTGGGCTGATGTAACCTCAAGAAGTTCAACCAAGCCAAGTGCAGGGTCCTACAGCTGGGTCAGAGCAATCCCAGGCACAGCTACAGGTTGGGCAAAGAGGAGATTGAGAGCAGGCCTGTGGAGAAGGACTTGGGGGTGGTGGTTGATGAGAAAATGAACATGAGCCGGCTTCAGTGTGTGCTTGCAGCCCAGAAAGCCAACTGCATNCAAAGAGGAGGAGCAGGCCTGTGGAGAAGGACTTGGGGGTGGTGGTTGATGAGAAAATGAACATGAGCCGGCTTCAGTGTGTGCTTGCAGCCCAGAAAG
Source organism: Agapornis roseicollis (assembly GCA_002631895.1). Taxonomy (NCBI): domain Eukaryota; kingdom Metazoa; phylum Chordata; class Aves; order Psittaciformes; family Psittacidae; genus Agapornis; species Agapornis roseicollis. Next base: position 19,599 of record NDXB01017720.1, read on the forward strand.
CCAACTGCATCCTCGGCTGCATTGAAAGGAGCATGACCAGCAGGTCAAAGGAGGTGATCCTGCCCCTCTACTCTGCTCTCGTGAAACCTCACCTGGAGTATTGTGTGCAGTTCTGGTGTTCCCCAACAGAAAAAGGACATGGAACTGTTGGAATAAGTCCAGAGGAGGGCCCTGAGAATGATCAGGGGACTGGAGCACCTCTTGTATGAAGACAGGCTGGGAGAGTTGGGGCTGTTCATCCTGGAGAAGAGAAGGCTGCATGGAGACCTCCTAGCAGCCTTCCAGTATCTGAAGGGGGCCTATAGGGATGATGCTGGGGAGGGACTCTTCATTAGTGACTGTAGTGATAGTACAAGGGGTAACGGGTTCAAACTTAAACAGGAGAAGTTTAGATTGAATATAAAGAGGAAGTTTTTTATTGTAAGGGTGGTGAGGCACTGGAATGGGTTGCCCAAGGAAGTTGTAAATGTTCTATCCCTGCCAGTGTTCCAAGGCCAGGTAGAACAGTACTTTGGGTAACATGGTTTAGTGTGGTGTCCCTAGCCATGGCAGGGGGGTTATAACTTGATGATTTTAGGTGCCTTCCAACCCTAACTATTCTATTAATCTATAAGTCTATCCAACAGTTCCCAAAGAGTTAACTGGGAGGACTATGAATCCTGCAAAAAGCCTATGACTTTCTGTGCCTAAATCCAAAACTGCTGTCTGACACTGGGCAAGATTTGGTTTAGAATTCCTGACTACATTATAATCTATTTGATAGATTAAAAATATTGGATAGATAAATAATAGATTACTATCTTAATAGATAATTCTAATAGATTAGAAAGTACCCAAGAAAGTATGCATCTATAGCCATATCTCTCTTTATTCTAATTGTCCTCAAAGGTTTGTTTTATTTTTGCCTCTAAATAAAATGTAGCTATAACTGTTTGCATATTCAGGGATTGAGAATCTGTTGTTTTAATAGTTTTGAGTCTGACGCCAATGTAATAACAGACAACACTGTGATGCTTTAGTACTCTGATTAGTTGTCTATCTAGGGCAACAACATGCATATAAAAATTCTGAAATTATTGATGCTTTTAATATAATGTGCTTAATAAATATATCAAAATATATTAGCATTTCTCTACTCTAAATGTTTCATTCTGTGGGTAATGAAATTACCTTTCAAAACTACAAAATCCTCCACCCAACAGAATTTTTGCTTTCCCAGCAAGCCCTCAGTTAAAAGTCAAAAATGCTTGACACATATGAAGGCCTAATTTTTATATCAATCACTGCCCTAATAGAAGTGCTCATTATGATGGCATTAACGGTTTATGCAGAATACTCTGTGTGCTTATGTGTGCAAATACATTTGTTGCAAACTTTTCTATTTATTTTTGTTCTTCCACAGCTGTTGCTACATGCATTTCTGCTACAGTCATGAAAGAAAAGTCACTGCCAAGTGAGCCTGGATCTGCAGTTGTAAATTAGGCCTCTAAGGAATCACAGAATAGTCACTTTAATTTTCAGAATTTCTAAGGAAAGATACATAACAGCCTTCCTAGGTTATATCCCAATGCTTTGTAATGCCACACTGAACAACAAAAGAGAGTCATCCCATGAAATATAAAATCCCATCATCTTGTTTGACTTCCAAAGTATTTAAAACTACAATTGAGATAAAAATTGCAAAAAAGAAATGTTTGTGGTTATGTTTGGAATCATGCTGGTTAACCTCCTGCTAACCGATCTATCCCTCTTTACTTGAAATATTTTCTCCTACAGTAAAGTATGTGTTAAGCCTGAGGGCCTATCCATATTTACCTTTGTTGGGTTATAACTTTGCTATAAGCTGCACTCAGCTGTGGGAAAGAGAAACTGTTCTGCAGTGTACTCTTTCTGCAGTTGTAATAATCTACTGGCTATGTAAAAGCCATCTAGGGAGTAACAAGTACTCATATTTGGTTTACAATAACATTTTATTCACACTCTCTTCTTGGTTAAATGTGACCATTTAAAAACGTTAACAGAGGTTTTTCTCTTTTCATGTCAAACATTTAATGTTCTTTTTAAATAATTTGAGGTTAACCAATCTCGGAAGTTTCATACTTTTATAAGGCCAAGTGACTTAGCCTTTTTGTATATCCTTCAAATTAAAAAATATAGCATCAGTTCTGTCAACATAAAGCACTTAGCTGTCTATGAGCTAGTCAATTATCTAATCACAAATGCCTCATGCAAAGAATAGATCAAAAACCCCCTGCAAATTATTGTAGTGTTAATTCCTTTTTGGTTTGTTTTTTTTTTTTTTTTTTTTTTCTTTTTAAAAAATAGCTCACAAAGATTTCTTCCCAACATGTGGTGAGTAGCTTGTATATAGTAAAATGCTTAAGATTTCTTTCATCGCAGTGAGGGTATAGCAAAAGCTAAATAAATATTTAAAAGCTCCATCTGCCACAGTAAACTAGCATAGGCAAAGCTTCCATGTCCTCTGGAGATATTTAGCCCAGCATATTCCACAGTAAGTCACAGCTCTAGAAAGATGTATCCTGGCTCTATATTGGAATAAACTGAATTTGGCAAGGCAATCAGTTATAAATTACATGCTTCTTTGGCAATAAGGTCATCATAGAGAATGCTTTTTTCTTGGTAGCATGAATAAAGTGGCAAAAATGAACAAATAATTTTTTTTTATTTTCTCTGATCCTGTTTGTGTAGAAAACTATTGCCTGTGTAATTAGCACAGCAGATTATGGTGCTGGGGTTAATTCCACATAGGAATGAATTTAAGGTTTCTAAAAAATGTTGTGTGTGAGGTTAATAACCTGGCACAACAGCTTCTTGAGAAATCTTATTGTGATATAGCTAGCTCTGACAAATGATGGCTATATTTGTCACTTTGCATTCTTGTTCAAGCAGTATCTTTTATTTTTCAGTTTGTTCCTTAGGGGATCAGTGAGGTGTATGAAATCTTGAGTGTATTTGGAAGGATTAGACTATCAAAGGGTAAAGTTATAATTCACATGAATGTCATTCTTCATAGGTTATATAAAATGTGAAATACATCAGGTGGCCCAGAGTGGAAAGAATCCATAGAGATATATTTTTCATCAGCAGAGAATGGTTGTTTTGCTTTCCAGAATGCCAATGAAGGCATCAGGAGTTGCTGTTCCAGCAGGTATTCTTCAAAGCACCTTTAAAAACAGGTGATCCTGCCCTTCTACTCTGCTCTCGTGAGACCTCACCTAGAGTATTGTGTGCAGTTCTGGTGTCCGCAACATAAAAAGGACATGGCGCTGTTGGAACAAGTCCAGAGGAGGGCCATGAAGATGATCAGGGGACTGGAGCATCTCCCATTCGAAGACAGGCTGAGAAAGTTGGGGCTGTTCAGCCTGGGGAAGAGAAGGCTGAGTGGAGACCTCATAGCAGCCTTCCAGTATCTGAAGGGGGCCTATAGGGCTGCTGTGGAGGGACTCTTCATTAGGGACTGTAGTGACAGGACAAGGGGTAACAGGTTCAAACTTAAACAGGAGAGGTTTAGATTGGATATAAGGAAGAAATTCTTTCCTGTGAGGGTGGTGAGATGCTGGAATGGGTTGCCCAGGGAGGTTGTGAATGCTCCATCTCTGGCAGTGTTCAAGGCCAGGTTGGATGAAGCGTTGTGTGACATGGTTTAGTGTGAGGTGTCTCTGCTTATGGCATGGGGCTTGGAACTAGATGATCTTANAAGGAAGAAATCCTGTGAGGGTGGTGAGATGCTGGAATGGGTTGCCCAGGGAGGTTGTGAATGCTCCATCTCTGGCAGTGTTCAAGGCCAGGTTGGATGAAGCGTTGTGTGACATGGTTTAGTGTGAGGTGTCTCTGCTTATGGCATGGGGCTTGGAACTAGATGATCTTAAGGTCCTTTCCAACCCTAACTATTCTATGATTCTATGATTCTATGAATGGTCAGAGTAGCTTTTCTTTGTAGTCTTTTAAAAGCCAAAATAAAGATGTACTTGTCCATTTTCATATTATTCCATTTTACATTCAGATGTGGATATATCAATAGTTAAGCTCAACTGCCCATAATCTTACATTAAAATCATAGTTCATACCTCTAAATTGTAAAACTTAGTTTAAGATTTGATAGCATAGAGATTTTATTTTTACCTTCATCTAGTGCACTGTTCAGATGGCCTAGAGTTGGAGGAAAAACTTATTGACTGCATGATTCTCCACCTTTTAATGTGCTACGTTCAATCAGGATTTTTGTCTGTCCTATCAATTTAAGCAGAAGTGATAAATGGGATAAACGATGCACCCCTTCATCCAGTTAATGATCTGAGGAAAGAAATATGTGAATAATTTTTAAATGTGTTGGAAACACTCATTTGTCTTTGGGTTTCTGGGACTGAAAGTATGGAGTGAAATCTGAGTAAGCTCCTCCCCATGTGATTCTGACAGATACATTGGGAAAGCATGAACTTAATTCTTGCTATTTCTACATTTCTTATTTTTTTTTAATTTTTTTGTGATATGTTTTCATATCATCTCGAGCAAAACTCTGGCTCAGCAACCTTTCAACTGCAGTTGAAAATTGAGGTTAGAGAAAATCTTAACACTGTTTCACTCATCCCACAGTAATCCTCCCTCCCCCACACTGAGCTCCAGAATAAATATATTCTAATGCCAGTGTCAGTTGTGGGTCACCAAGATATCCCTGCAAGATCAGCATCCTTGGGGGACCTGTTAAGCACTGTTCAGAATACTTTGTAATGACTGAGGTTTCATTACAGCACTTTAACGTGGTTAAGAATGTGCAACTTGAGTTATGTTAAGGTATTCATAGTTTCTTTGAGGTTTGGGTTTTTTTTTTAACTTAATGTTCTGTAAGTATTCAATTTATTTAAAAGAAAACAAGGACATGTCTTTATGAAAACATTAATTGAAAGATATTATTTTCATTTAAAGTTGTGATTATTTACTCCAGTTAAGATGCAATGATTTTTATACTGCTGAGTGTTTTTTCAGTTTCTGACCATTGCATATATTTTCTGCTTTGGATTTAGGGCCCTGCAGAGCTGAAATGGCACAAGAAATCAAGATATTAGCAAAAGTTGCCATCGAAACACAGTAGGGGACAGCGAATACTTTTTTTGATATATTACCCACTCTCACAGAAGTTCATCCTTGTGATTGATTTGGCTTCTTTGCAACATACTGAGGAAGATTAAGTACCTTGCACCTCCTAAATAAATAAAAAGGTTCAGAGATCCAATATATTCCCTAACATTTGGTCATTTGAGACATCTATGAAACAGGTGGTAGAAAAATCTATACCTGTCTTAACCTAGAGGGAAAAATCAAATTAAATTGGATTTAAAAAGTATATCCAATAAACTAGTGGAGAATGATGTCATAAACTGGAGGCATGGGGGAATAAGTTCAGGGCCCACAAATCCTAAAAGGCTCGGTAATGAAGAATGAGAGTATTTGTTCTCTTTGACAGAGTGTATGAAGACCAGAGTTAACAATTCAATCTTAATATGTTTATTTAGAAAGCACTTGGAGAGTCTCCTACTTACGCCAGATAGATTCAAGAGATTATCAAAAGGTAAGTAGACATTCACTTGGTATACCGCAAAGAATTTTTTAAAACCACCTGAAGGTTTCTCAGTGGGCCTGGAACTAGCTGAAGAATCACTTGCTGCTCATTTTAGTTTTATTAAAGTTATTGAAATATTTTATAGTTATTAAAGCAATTGAATGTATGCAGCAATAGTGTGATTAACATATACATATAAAAAAATCCACTTAGCCTTGGAAGTTTGTTTCCTTTCTGGTGTCAGCAGCAAGAGATGATAGTGATTTCACTCAGAGTGTCAAAAGGTATGATTTCTCTTCTGCTGGAAAATGTATGAGTAAAGTTGAACCAGGCAAATTTACTATTTTTTCACTATAGGTACTGATTGGGTTCAGAGGCTGAAGTACAAGTGGTATTTTTCTACTCTCCTAGAGCAAAGTTTAGTATACAGAATTGATTTTTATCAGCAATATGGACTTTTCTGATGCAATATAACAATAAAATGCTCTTCATGTATATATGGTACTTATTATGACCGTTATGCAGATATGGATGCATTCGCATTAGGAGTGATCATACTGCACTAATAGTGTAGAATGGTTGGCTCAGCTGCTTCGTATGTGATACTACTAATTTTATGGCTGTGGCTATAACTCACAAGCTGATTATAACCATCTCTATTTATCAAATACCTAGCTGTTCAAATCTGAGTCCAGAAGCAATCTCTAGAAATTATTTTGTTTTGATGAGATGTTTTAAATTTTTCTTTATAGATCAAAATACATGAACTTGTGACTTGATATAACATTTAAAAATCTTAAGATGAGACTTTTTAAAATGAGTTGTAACAATTTTTTTGTTTAGGATATAAAATTCTTTGCATTTCTATAGGTTTCAGACAAATAATTCAATGCATGTGTTACATAATACTGTCTGTTAACAGTGATATTTCACAGTGTACAGGAATTAAGAAATCCTTTTTAGTAGTTGGATGAGCCAGCTAACTTCCTTCTTTTAATATTTTTTCTGAAGCTTACATCAAGGGATCATGCATCTGAGGAATGTATTAATGTTACATGCAGAAGTGAAAGTGCTGTCACTCTTAAACCAGATGTGAATATGAAGTTTTAGACATTAGTTTTCTGGTGTTCCTTATTTTCCATACACAGTTTTTGAAATTTAACTACAACTCTTCTCCAGGCTAAAGTCCATCTCAGTGGATTCTCTTCATCAATAGCAACTCGAAATCTCTATGCTATCAAATCTTAAACTAAGTTTTACAATTTAGAGGTATGAACTATGATTTTAATGTAAGATTATGGGCAGTTGAGCTTAACTATTGATATATCCAAATCTGAATGTAAAATGGAATAATATGAAAATGGACAAGTATATCTTTATTTTGGCTTTTAAAAGACTACAAAGAAAAGCTACTCTGACCATTCATAGAATCATAGAATCATAGAATAGTTAGGGTTGGAAAGGACCTTAAGATCATCTAGTTCCAACCCCCCTGCCATAAGCAGGGACATGCCAAGGAAAACCAAAGAAGCAGCTGTTAATACAAGTAGACATCTGTATCCTGGGTTGCATCAAAAGGAGCATGACCAGCAGCTCAAAGGAAGTGATCCTGCCCTTCTACTCTGCTCTCGTGAGACCTCACCTGGAGTATTGTGTGCAGCTCTGGTGTCCTCAACAAAAAAAGGACATGGAGCTGTTGGAACAAGTCCAGAGGAGGGCCACGAGGATGATCAGGGGACTGGAGCACCTCCTGTATGAAGACAGGCTGGGAAAGTTGGGGCTGTTCATCCTGGAGAAGAGAAGGCTGCGTGGAGAACTTATAGCAGCCTTCTAGTGTCTGAAGGGGGCCTATAGGGCTGCTGTGGAGCGACTCTTCATTAGGGACTGTAGTGATAAGACAAGGGGTGATGGGTTCAAACTTAAACAGGGGAAGTTCAGATTAGATATAAGGAGGAAGTTCTTTCCTGTGAGGGTGGTGAGGCACTGGAATGGGTTTGCCCAATGAAGTTGTGAATCACAGAATCACAGAATCCTATGGGTTGGAAGGGACCTTGAAAGATCATCTAGTCTAACCCACCTGCGAGAGCAGGGTAACCTAAATTATATCACACAGGAACTTTTCCAGGCAGGCCTTGAATATCTCCAACTTAGGAGACTCCACAACCCCCCGGGGCAACCTGTTCCAGTGCTCTGTCACTCTCACAGTAAAGAAGTTTTTCCTGATGTTCACATGGAACCTCCTACGCTCCGGTTTACACCCATTGCCCCTTGTCCTATCACTGGACATCACTGAAAAGAACATCATCCATCATCCTGACACTCCCCCTTTACATATTTGTAAACATTGATGAGGTCACCCCTCAGTCTCCTCTTCTCCAAGTTAAAGAGACCCAGCTCCCTCAGCTTCTCCTCATAAGGGAGATGTTCCACTACCTTAATCATCTATGTGGCTCTGCTCCATGACTGGCCGTGTTCAAGGCCAGGTTGGACGAAGCCTTGGGTGACATTGTTTAGTGTGGGGTGTCCCTGCCCATGGCAGGGGTGTTGGAACTATATGAACTTAAGGTCCTTCCCAACCCTAACTATTCTGTGATTCTATGATTCTATGACTATATGTGTGGCTATCAGTAGTTTATTGGAGATTCCTGAGCTATGCAGCCGGACACTGAGCCATTGACCACAACTCTTTGCATGCGGCCATCCAGCCAGTTCTTTATCCATCGAGTGGTCCATCTATCAAATTGATGTCTCTCCAGTTTAGAGACAAGGATGTTGTGTGGGATAGTGTTGAACAACTTTGCTTTCTATCTTTTAAATCAGCATTCATTTAGAATTTTTCTTTCTTTTTTATCTGTAGTAGCTGTTACAACTCCTATCAGATAGGGTAGTGTGAAATTAGGTTTTCATACCAGCACTTGCAGTTTTATCTCTGAAATTATGCTTAAATTCCAATGTGGTATTTGTCATCCTCCGTTTGCTTTACACATAGAAATTGATACTTTACGAGGTGTTATGACTGAACACATACATCAAATTGCCACAGTACTGTCTGACCTATTGACTGTTGATGAATTTATTGAGATTTGATTTTGTTTCTATCGGTTTTAGTTGTTTAAAATCTCTGAGACTTTTCTAGGACAGTGTTTGGTGTGAGAATTGTCTTACCACCACTAGAAATACCGATGCCAATACAAGTAGTTTAGCCTTTCTACAATAACCTAGGTCTCACTGATAGGTCCTTTTATATCTTTATCAGGTCTTCTGGCTTTCTGCTTTATAGGCTTTGATATGGGAACCTTTTATTAATAAAGGCATAAAAACTAGTAAATTACTCCTTAGCCATATGGCCTATCTTGTTGTGATATTATATACGCATTGTTAGAGATTAAGATAACTGTTTTCCTTTCCTATATTTTTTTGAATATGTCTTTCAGATATATTGTTGGTTGTTTTTTTGTTTGTTTGTTGGGAGCGGGGGGTTTAGGGGGGTTCTTTTGGTTTTTGTTTTTATTTTTTGTGGGTTTTTTTGTTTTGTTTTGTTTTGTTTTGTTTTTCCCTGGGGAATAGCAGAAGGGGAGGAAGTGAAAGGAAGTGGTAAAGGGGGAAGCATGAGTCAATGTCTGTCTAGGTATTATGTCGTTAAATTTTCTCCATGTCATCTGTAGGCCTTTTACCTATTTACCTATTTATTTATTTACTTCTCAGTTACTTTTTTGTGTAGTTTCTCTTTTTAAGTGCTAAGTTACAACCCCTTGCCATGGGCAGAGACGCCTTCCACTAGACCAGGTTGATCAAAGGCCTGTCCAACCTGGCCTTAAGAACTTCCAGGGGTGGGGCATCTACAACTTCGCTAGGCAACCTGTGCCAGTGTCTCACCCTTCTCAGTAAAGAATTTCTTCCTAATGTCTAACCTAAATATACCCTTGACCATTTGTCATCTTTTCATATGGTTGAATATTTGTCTTAGGCAGAAGGACTACAAATTCTTGCTCTAAATTATTTTATCATTCTTTATTCCATCTACTTTTACTAAGTCATCTCTTTTGTCCTCTTTTTTTAGAAAAAAAAATCCTCATATGTTTTAATCTTTTTTCCCTCAGATCTTTGATAATTTCTATCACTTGTCACTGAAAGTTTTATTTTTTGACTTTCTTTTAAAAAGCTGTATAACTACTGTACAATAAAATCTGAAGAAACTACTGCAAATTAAGCAACAGAAAGATATTCCCATCTAATGGGGAAGCCACAACAAAAAAGAGGAATTAAACACAAAAATATCTAACCCTTTGTAATATCTGCCACTTTTAGGCTAGATGCTTTGCTTATTCAAAAGCTCCTCTGTTGGGAGCCTGCCTTTTTCCAGTTACTACATAAACTCATAGATTAGGAACCTCACATCTTTAAATTAAAAGCCTAAAATAAAATTACATGCATCTCACTTTCCCAGACAGACTAATAAAAGGGTTTTTTAGGTATTCAAATCAGTAGTCGGTATCACTAGAACACCTTTAAAATTCTAGCTTTGATTTGCTCAAGATTAAATAGGACACTTGAAGCCAATTAGGAAATTGAAGCCAGGTTGTCTTTGTTCAAAGCTAGCATTGCAATAACTATCCCGTTTCTCTATCCCATAAAATATGTAAATTTGAGGATTCTTATTCTGGCTTTCATTTTTATTGTATTATTTAATTATGTAGGGGGAAATATAAACAACAGAGACTTTTCAGAAATAATTCTTTATTCACATAATTACAGATAGATAATGCTTGCAGGATATTTATACTAACGTCCCATTCATTGAAAAGACACAAAATCTATTTTTTATTATTAGGGTTATTTTTTCCTTTTATCTCTTTGTGTATACAACTTCCTTTCTTTTCAAGTTTTTCCTTTTGGGCCCCTGCTTCTGTGAAATCCACGTAAATAACTGTTTGCTTGGGTTTAGGTTTTTTTTTTAATAAAAAATGGTTTCTATAGAAGAAGGAAAACAAACTAAAAATGTTTGTACTTAATAGTCATAAAAGCTTGATTTGCTTTTCTACCAAAACCTATTTTTGGGTCTAATTAAAGTTGCAATGTCCTCCCTGAGCAATTAAATTCCTTACAGTCTCTTTTTAGTTTTGATGTGCCATTTCATTGACATTTTGGAATTAGTTCAGAGATCACAACAGCCAAAGCCCTTTGATCACACAGTGCTGGGTCCTCCCACTACTGGTGCTGTTCAGAGCGTTGCAGCTACAGCTGCTCAAAATGAGATCAGCCATCTTATTCTCTGGGCTCCCTGCAAGCTTGCTCCTGTAGCTGCTGTGCTCCCACCTGCTCCACCCTGAGTAAGGCATTCATACTGCATGAATACACAATGACCAAAAAAGCACCAAATGAAGTGCCCTGGCTTGTGCCTTCACCCCAGAGCAGATACAGTGACCAGTTCAGCATCCAGTCGGCAGCATCACATCACTGTCAATGTCTGAGTTTCCTTTCCATCTGGGAGCTGGGCAAAGGGGGAATCTGTTTGACTACTGCTTTACCGTTACGCATTTAGTAAAAAAATACTGCTTTGTGTCCATTCTACTTCTCCGTTTTCCTGCCTAATATAATAAGAACTTTTTTACTGATGGCAACATTTTCATAAATTATATATGATAAATGAATGATTAATTGATGTCCTAAGCTTGTTTTGCACTTAAAGTATATATATTTAAGGGATGATATTTATTACTAATGCTAATAAGCAAATTAGTATATGCTTATTAAGTTATGTTTATGCAAAAGTATATGAAACCAACTATCTCCTGAATTTAACAAAGCAATGAGTTACTGAGCAATTTAACAATAATATGTAAATTATCTGAAAATACACCCTTAACGTAAAACCAAACTAAACATTACATTGAAAGTGTTATAGTAAATTTCTGCAATTAGATTTATGTAGTGTGATTTATGTCATACACTCCTGACATACTTTTTTCTTTCTTTTTTTTTTTTTTTTTTTTTTTCCCTA
>NDXB01017720.1:40647-61781 GCA_002631895.1 Agapornis roseicollis
AAATTTTTTTAAATATTTTTTTTTTTTTTTTTTTTTTTTTTTATCATATCCATGCAAAAAAAATAGGCAATGTAACACTTGAAACTTCTTTTTTTGTGTGTATTTGTTTAGGGGTTTTGGTTTGGTTTGGTTTGTTTTTTTTTGTTTTCATACAAAGCAGAAGCAATTTTTGCAAAGCCTTGAATGTAAACTGATTAGGTAGAAACATAGTGTGCGTAAAAAGCCTTTGCATCTGGTACTTGAAATCAGTAGACTTATTTTGTTAGCTAGAATAATGGCAAGATAAGTTAGACCATTGTTTGCCATGTTTGTTATACTTCAAAAAGCTGTATAAGACTTTAGTATTCTTCTTTCGTATGAGAAAATAGTTTTGATTTAATATCCAGAATTATTATTTTTTTTTAATGAGTCACCTTGTTAAAACAGCAATGAATCATATTTATCCGCAGCTACTCTGTTAATTCCCTTTCTGCATCACATTTTCTGGCCTTAACATTAAATGATATTTTGTGTTTAGCATAAACTGATCTCTGTTGAAAGAAAATAAAATACAGGAAGTGAGAGAAATTTTGAGTTTCAACACTCTGCATGTTTGAGAAATACTAGAGACATAATTAGGACACAAATCATCAAACTGTTCTGTTGCTTAGCGTTGCAGCTGCTTTCTTATTTCTATTTCTTAGTGAAATATTGACTCTCATCTTGCTGTGGTGTTGTAAGTAGTTCCAAAATCCTTGTGAAATCCAGCTTTCTTTAGTGTAATTGATCACTGGTAGTAGATTAAATTGACTGGCTTTGATTTTCAGCTACAGGCTCTTGTTTTTTTTTGTGATTGTTTGTCCATGTAAGCATGTGGTATAATTATTAAATAACCTCATCAGTCTCACCTGTGAAGATGATGGTTAGTGGTGCCAGGTTGTTCAGCTCTTAAATGCATACATTTGCAACAGTTTTTGTCCCTTTCCTGTTTTCAGCATGGTTTTCAGCAGTAGGTTGAAGGAGGTGATCCTTTCCCTCTCCTCTGCTCTTGCGAGGCTTTGCTTGAAGTATTGCATACAGTTCTAGTGTCCTCAACATAAAGACTCTAGAATTGTTGGAGCAAGTGCAGAGAAGGGCCACAAGGATGATCAGGGGACTGGAGTATCTCCCGTATGAAGATAAGCTGAGAAAAACAGAGAAGAGAAGGCTGCGTGGAGACCTCATAGCAGCCTTTCAACATCTGAAGAGGGACTACAAGGATGCTGGTGAGGGACTCTTCCAGGGATTGTAACAATATGACAAGTGGTAATGGGCTTAAACGGGAAGTTCAGGTTGGATGTAAGGAAGTTCTTTACTGCGAGGGTGATGAGGCACTGGAACAGGTTGCCCAAGGAGGTTGCTAATGCTCCACCCCTGGCAATGCTCAAGGCCAGGTTGGACAGGGCTTTGAATGATATAGTCTAGTGCAAGACATCCCTGCCCATGACAAGGGGATTGGAACTAGATGATTTTAAGATTCTTTCCAACCCAAACTATTCTATGATTGTATGACTTCACTTCTCTCTCTTTCTTCACTCTTCCACATTCTGGAAATCCCCCCAGTTACTCTTTATATTCAGCAGTGTAACTGAAAAGAGAATAAAATCTGCATTGAGCTTAGAATAATGAGCATGTATCTGACACAATCAAAGCAATGTTAGGACACATTTTCATCACATTCTATTATAAATCAAAACAACACTGTATGTATTTCATCCCAAAGATAATTAAAGTCATGTCATGTAATTGAGTAGGTCTGTTGGAAAAAAAACAGTTGTTGAAGACTAAAGTTAACTGTATCTTTGAATAGCCCCGGTTGTGATGCATTGAGAAGAATACGTGGGATATGATCCTTTAGACAAGTACATACAGAACTTGCTGTTAGAAAGCAAAACAATAGATTCTCTCTCCCTGAAGTTTCCAAAGTGTGGTTCCTTTGGCGGGTCTAGTTTGAGTTTTGGTTGTTGTCAGTGTCATAAGCGGATTAAAAAAAAAAAAAAACAAATCCTTTCAATCACAGATAAATAATTTTTACATTTGTTTTTACAGCCAAATTCTTTAACAATGGTCTTAAAATCATATTGTGTTCCTTTTATACTCAGTGTGGTGTCACAGTGTTTCAAATTTTCTAGGTTTCATTTTGTTCTGTCATCTCTGAATAACAGAGTTTTTTCCATTCAGTCAGGAAATTTTGGTAAAATTTGTCATACAAATCCTTCTTTGTATGAAAATTTGTGTCAGGCCAAATTTGGACCTGACTGAAATCAATATATATAATATTACTTTCCTAATCTGAATGTAGAATTAAGGTTTTGTTTAAGATAAATATTTTTCTTTCTTCCACGTGTTGATTAATTCTTATATCATGTGATGAGTTGCATACAGCCATGTTATTAATCTAATTTTATTAAGACTAAGGAACATTATTCTGTTCCTCCCAAAGACAGCCACACGAGTAAAATAACAATTGGACCTAACTATGTAAAATATTATAAAAATAATATTGGGCTGTGACTTTAAAATCCTGTGTTATGACTTACGGAAATTCTTTCTGTCACATTAGTCCAGTCAGATCTAGTCATTGACATATAAAGAATTGGTTTCAGCTATTTGCTAACCAGATAGGGTGTTACCAGATAAGACATGAGACTAAGGAGAAATCCTTTCTATGATTGAGATTTTTGACAGATAGGTTAGAAAAAAGTGGCTAGAACAACTTGTTAGTTCATGCTTTGGTGGCTATTTGTTCTTCTTCTTTCAAGATTAAGTTTTAGTAAATATGGATATAGATTCTGATGTGACCTAGTAATACATTAAAAAGATTTGGCTATCAGCAACATGTGCTGCAATAGTAAAATAAAACCAATAGATATATAATTTTTTGCTATAGAAAAATAAATTTTTGAAAGATATATGGAATACCTGAAATGTTACTCATTGCTACTTTCAGCATATATTATTTTTCTAACATACAATTAAGATTATACCATATACTTTCAATGCAAGCAGGCAAAAAAGATTTTTTACTGTTCAAGCAAAGAATACCTTCCAATCCTTTCCTTTTGACAGGCAAGGTATTCTAGAATAAATTTATAAAGTATTCAAATCATTCAGATAATTTTCAACTAAATTTAAAGTTCAAGGTATTAATCAATAACAGAGTAATAGAATTTTAGATATAAACTAAACGGATACAGATTTTGCAGCATTATGTCATTATGAGTAAGAGTGAACATTCACCTCATCCTATGCATTAATGCATTTTTCTTTTTAATATATTTATATCCCAGTAAGTCTTCTTACTTACAGAATCTTATCCATAGGAAGACAAATGTTCAAAAGCAGTGAATGATTGGTGAAGGTTAGTTAATCTCTACAGTATGATTTATAATGCCAACTTGAACAGTCAGATGCAATATCCCTACTTCCTGAGCAAGGAAGAAATGCACTTTTCACTCTTCTCATTTCTTGAGTTGGTACAGAGTTTTCATACAGCCTCATTTACATTTTCTTTTGTATGACTTGAAGTACAAAGCAGTGGAACTCTGCTACAGGAATAGGTTTTCAACAGCAAGGTCACTCGGCAAGACTTTTAACAATGGTTGATAAGAATAGTTTGTGCCATACCTGCTTGCCGAATTTTTTATAATTTCATCTCACAATTAGTTTGCAAGTCAAACTGTTTTCTGCGTAACTAAAAAATTGTGTCATTACTCTTCAATTAGGCAAATCAAGACTAAATGGTTTTGTTTTAGGCATTAGTTGTCCTTTTTCCGTAGAAATATCTGTGGTGTATTGACCTTGGCTGACCAAATACCCGCTCAGGTGTTCTCTCACTTTTCTTCCTCCTCAACATGGACAGGGGAGGAAATAAAATGGAAAAACTCATGGGTGGAGATAAAGACAGGGAGATTCCCTGCAAATTGCTGTCATGGGCAAAACACACTCAAACCTGGGAAAATTAATTCAATTTATTACCAATTAAAATAGAGTGGTACAGTGAGACTGTTAAACACTAACCAGGTTCTTTTAGCTATTCCCCTTGTGGAGGGTATAATGTTTATATATCAAATATAGTAATTTGAAAATATTTGATGTTACACAGAATTTCTGATTTAGCTTTGTGATACAAACATACTGAAAACACAATACACGTGTAAGAAGTTACACTTAGCAGTACACAGTTCAAACACAATACTAACATATTTTCCATTACTGGTCTGTATTGACACACTCACCATCACTATGCTGGGCATCCCTACACGCCAGGAGGGAGTAGGTAGGTTGAAAACAGCTCAAGCTTATTAATCTCTTGTAAATTCTTTTGCTATTTATCTAGGTTTTGTACTCTTATGTGGGGCAGAAGTAGTATTTATTCCCCCCCCATACTAGCCTGGATAACTCAGAGAAGCATTTACAGCTCCAGTTACTCCATTCAACGGTTGGTAGCTGTTCATCTAAAACAAAGGCTGCCCTTTGTGTTGAGATAGAAGTCAGCTTCATTCTGTGGGCTTCACGGGCACAATGCCTTTGCCCTTCTGTCCTAGGTTTAGCAGTAGCAGTCATTTTTTCTTCTTCATGGTAGCTGGTGCAGCTGTGTTTTCAATTTCAGTTGGAAACAAAACTGCTAACAGGAATGTATTTAGTTACTGCTTGAATGCTTTACTCTGACCAAGGACTTTGTGAGTCTCATGCTCTGCCAGGGAGGAAGGCAGGCTGGGAGGAAGCAGGGACAGGACACCTGACCCAAACTGACCAAAGAGGTATTCCATACCATAGCATGTCATGCCCGGGATGTAACTGAGAGTTACCTGGAAGGGCTCTTGATCTGGGGGAGTTGGAGGAGATATTCAGTTGGTGCTGAGTTGGGGTGGGGTATCGTGAGTTATCTGTCGGTGGTTGGTGAGATGCTGTATTCTCTTCCCTTGTTATTTCCTTTATCATTATTATTATTGGTGGTAGCAGTAGTGATTTGTGTTATACCTTAGTTACTAAACTGTTCCTATCTCAACCTGTGGGAGTTGCATTCTTTTGATTCTCCTTCCCATCCCTCTGGAAGCAAGGGAGGGCAAGAAAGGGGGGTTGAGTGAGTGAATGAGATGCATGGCTGGGTTTAAACCATGACACCTTCCTTACACAGGCTTTTCCCGAGGCACCCGTCTGTGGCTGAGGGGCTCAGCTCTGCCCTTCAGTGGTGCTGTAGCATCCGGCTGGGACTGGCTGTGTCGGGCACCAGGCAGCACTAGCTGCTCTGAGCAGTGCTACTCTGATGCTGGTGACTGCACATGCACTGGGTACAGTCCCAAGTAAGTAAAAACTTTGTATTCAGTACAGTCCCTATTTCTAAGGTTTACATAGGCATACACTTAAGTCCCATTTGTTTTAATAGGATTTTAACTGTTGATTGAGCTAATCTGCAAATTGCAATTACAACTGGAAAGCTGCAACAGGGTGTGAAGGTGGACCTTTTTCACCTCATTTTTGTAAAGAATAGAGCCCAATATTCTTAAGAGTTAAAATATTTAAGTCTATAAAAATATAACTTTATGTGTATTTATGTATAAATACATAAAGTACTTTAAAATACTTCTGTGTAACAATATAAAATGTCTACTGTGCTCAACTGTACCATACACCATGGGACAGTGTAAATAGGTAATGACTTCATTTACTTTATTTTTACTATTAGGAAATTGTTTGCAATTACAGAGGTAGTGAATTGTATTTAGTTTCACTCAGACAGTCATGCATTTAAATATATCATTCACTGTGTTTGAACATACTTTGCATATTCATAATCCTCACTTGTACAAGGTACTTGTTATTTTTAAAAAACACCTGTGCAGGTGCAGGGACCTGTGTGAGGGGTACTAAACTAATGTTCTACTTAACGAAGTACCTGTTCAACTGTTTGGTAGAAGCTGTGTGATTTGACAGTTATCCAAATATGATTTGTGGATCTGTGTTTTATTTCTGGTGCCTGATTCCCTTATCCATCTGTTTTCATCTCAGGCAATCAGTCTGTCTATACCAGAATTGAGATGCTCCCAAAAAGGGAACATTGCTTATCTGATGGTGTAACTTTATATTGAAACAGAAATGTTTTGAATACACTGTACTCATGATTAATTATAATTAACACCAACTATACTTAAAAACCTTAAAAGAGAAGAACTCCTTTCCAGTGAGCTCAACATCTTTCCTAACAAGGCAACAGCTGGGCATAATACTTGTGAGGACATTTTCAGAAAACTGTGACTCCTGCTTGGTTTTACACTGCTGCAACACTGCAGTAGGATGAAATAGTTGTTAGTTTCTCTAGTACAGCGATACATGGCAGCTGTGCTCAGGCAGAAAGGTCCAGGCTATGTATTTGTATCTCAGCTTCAGATAGACAAAAAAACCTGAAAGTTTCCATTCCAAGTATGTATATGTAATTGTTTGCGTTCCATAACCAAAATTTGCTCTAGGTATCCATGGAAATTAAGTGTCAAAATAGATATTTGGTCATAGTTAAGTAAAATTATACTTATATTGCTTTCTTTTCCCTATCTGGCCTCTTTCTTTAGTTCTATAGTTCATAGTTCTATAGAATTTTATGGTCAGCTGTGTTACTAAATGCTCATAGGGTAATGAGGTAAAGCATGTGGGTGAAAAGCTTTAGTAAGTACCCTTCTAGGTAGTTTACAAATATTGATTTATCTCTTCACATGGTGACTTACATTACAGTTCTGGAGAACAGATTCTTTTAGATAGGACACTGAAACTTGATAAAATGAGGCATCAAAGTATGTTTTGTTATTACTGGTTTTAATGTTGTTCTCAAGACTGATATTTTCCAGTTGGATGGGTCAGGTTAAGGTTATGGTACATTACAAAATACATCTTTTAACAACTTCCTTTTTAAGTCTTCTCAATGTTGTCAACACTTTTAATAGATAAAAATCAAGTTAAAAAACCTATAAAACTTTCTTAGACTTACATAATTGTGGTATCAAATATGGGTGAATGGCACGCTGTTGATGTCTTCAAGATATCAAATATGGGTAAAAATATTCAAGGCATTTTAAACAGTGTGTATTTGGGGTTTTGTCTGATTTTAAGTTAACTGCAAAAATAAGATGGGTTACAGAAATGGAATGATGCTGTCCTAATTTAAGAAGCCAGGGTATGGTTTACTTTGAAGATTAACTTAAATTAATATAAAAAAAAGTTGGTATGTAGATCTGCTTGGGCATTACATTTTAATGGTTATATTTTTTGGAAATGAAGATACCTTGGCTTACCGTTAATAAATAATAAAAATGTAGATCATATGCAATTATCAAATCTGTGAAAACACAAAACATTTTCAATATCAACAGTGCATAATTCCCACTTTTCCTTCTGGAAGTAGAATTATAACAAGGTATATCAACCTTCAGGCTTACAATGCTATGTAGTCTGAAAAATTATACAAACAAAGAGGTGCTAAATGATACAAAATCCTTATATAATTTGTAATGTTTAATATGTGATAAACTTTTAATAGACTGTCATAGTTCATGTCCAGTCAGCCACGTAGCTTGCCTGCTCACTCCCCCCTTCTTCCACCCACCCACCCCCCCGAAGGGATGGGGGGAGAATCAAAAGAATGCAACTCCCACAGGTTGAGATAAGAACAGTTTAGTAACTAAGGTATAACACAGACCCACTACTGCTATCAGCAATAATAACAATGATAAGGGAAATAGCAAGGGAAGAGAATACATTCGCTCATCACCCGCCAACCAGGCAACTGCCCCTAGTTCTACATCCTGGGCATGACGTGCTGTGGTATGGAATACCTCTTCGGTTAGTTTGGGTCAGGTGTCCTGTCTCTGCTTCCTCCTGGCTTCCACTCCTCCCTGGCAGAGCATGAGACTCACAAAGTCCTTGGTCAGGGTAAACATTACTGAGCAGCAACTAAAAACATTGGTGTTATCAGCGCTGTTCCTAGGCTGAAAGTCAAAAGCACAGCACTGCACCGACTACAGAGAAGGAGAAAAATGACTGCTACTGCTGAACCCAGGACATAGACTGTCCACGTAACACACACAGACAACTAAAGAGTGATCTAAAGGTAGGGTTGCTAGGACTGTGAAACAGTATCCCATACTTTCTTAGATTTTCAGTACCCCTGTCACAAAAGAAGTATTAATTTAGGAGATATTATAAGAGTCGGTTGATATTGCATCTCACAAATTAAACATTATATGATATTTGATTTCTGATCTTACAATAGTATATAGCATCAGTAAAAACAACTGCTTTTAGTCTCTCGCAGAAGTAAAATTAATTCCCTCAGGCTATGCCTGATCCTTGTAATGAACAGTGTAATCAGAGTGATTTTGATTGATAGATTGAGCTGCCACTAAGAATCATCACCTAAGTGAAATTCTAGTCACTATTCACTGAACCATTCAATGTGCAGGTTGCATATGGCTTTGTTAGCAATTACATTTATTTTAGATGGAGAGAATTACTTGGAAAAACTGTTCACTGAAGATTCAAAAAGACCAAAGCAATTAAGCATTAGTTGCCAAAGGCCTTCATTTAAAATTACCAGGTAGTACTTTCACTATAAATGTTCATCTACCTGATCTCTGGTGACTCCTGGCTGATTTCTAATAAACATTCACCTTTTATCACTAATACCAGTATGAGCATTTAAAAAAAAAAAAAAAAAGGAAGAAGAAAAGGGGAAAAGTTCTACTGAGCTTTGCTTTGATGTCAAAAGCTGGAGGGTGTTCAGGGGTTGCTTCTTCCAGGCACTCTAGTAGTAGAGACCCTGTGTGATCTTAGAATATTTCAATCTGATGGAGTCAAGAAACATGGTCAAGTAGCTCTAGTGTCTGCCATTATTAATTGTGACTCCCTCAATACATGCACAAGAGAACTTTAATGAGCTGAAGTTACTCCTTTTCCAAAGTTACTGAATCAGTCCTAGTGTATTTTTGAACAAATGTAATAGATTTGGAGATCCCTTGATTAGATGTCCCTTGGTGGTTCCTCATAAAACAGCTATTTTCTAAACCCATGACAAGAAATATGAAAGCAGGCAGAATTTACTGGTGTAGGCAACAGAAGAAAATTTAAACAATTACTATTTTTATCAATCACACCCAATATAGCTGCCATTGTAACACTTGTTAACTCCCAGTTTAATTATTTTGGTCCAAAAAATACCGAGTCTCAAACTTTGTATGTCAGAATGGACACTGCACTTTTACACATTCATTGTAAAAGTTCTTCTGGTTTTACTTCCAGTAATTCTGTAAGTGGTTTAAAGCCACAGACTAAAGATGAGAGGCGTCATTTTGGCTAGAAAGCATGAGGAACTAATGCTATGATAGTTGCAAAAGATACCAGATTCATTGTAAAAAAAAATTAACTTCTCTTCTAATTTTCATTTTGGTTGGTGATTTCAGTGAAATTCTAACAAATGAAAGTGAAAACAGTTTAACTGATCTTATATTTAACAATTGCTCTAGAATGATGAAAGGGAAAGTATGGCTATAGTTGCATTAAAATTATATATAATATAATTTAAAAAATGTGGACTAATAAATCCTGAAGGATAATTTTCTGTGGTCAGTACATTGAAGAACTTGGGGCTTTTGTACCTATAGAATGAAGAAAAGCTTGAAACGTATACTTAAGGGGAAACAAGTATGAATCAGAAAGTCATCTCTTTAGAAATTATTGGCCAAAATACATTAGCAATGCATTGGATAGCATTCAGAGAGATTATAAATTCACTGATTAGAACAGAAATTATGCATGCTTTTTATTTATAAAATTTTAAGTACTGCTTTTCATCAGAAAATGTAAATGGTATTTCAAACAATTAATTATTCAGACTGGCAAAAATGGAAAAGTTGGCAAAGCACTTTACCATCCCTGAAGTGAAACTAAATAAATTGAGAAGACTAATTACTTACGCTGTTTAGGTTTAATGTAGCAGGTTAAGTTACTCAGTTGAAAAACTAGATGTAATTCTGAAGTGTGAAAAGTATGATGCTAATGTGATCTTGTTTATGAGAAAGAATTATTTTTGAATTCCTAATGTATTTGTATTGGATCACAAGGACATTTTACCCCTTTGTCTTAGAAAGGGCTTTGTTTTAATAAATAGGTTTATAAAATAAGGCGGGAGGAGGAAATGTTATTGCCTTTGAAGCAAATTTATCTTTATCTCTTTTTCTCCTTCCTTTCTTCCACTCCTGAAAGACAGATACTAGAAAGGATATGAAATTAGAAGAACAGATAACATCTGACACCTTCTGGTAACATGTACATTTAAATAGATGTTCATCAGGACACAGAGGAAAGGTCCAGGCCAGTGTATGAACATCGCTAGGAACATAGAGTGATGTGAGTGCTCCATCCCTGGCAGTGTTTAAGGCCAGGTTGGACGAAGCCTTGGGTGGCATGGTTTAGTGTGGGGTGTTCCTGCTTATGGCAGGAGGGGTGGAACTAGATGATCTTAAGATCCTTTCCAACCCTAACTATTCTATGATTCTATATCATGAATGCTGTTATTTAAATTGAATTTCTGAGATTTTGGGATTGTTTGCTCAGTGGTATCAAATATGTTTAGGGTTCTTTTGCTTTGAGTCTATACTATTGTGTTCCCTCTTCTCCCCCTCCCCTCCCCAACGAACCCACAACACCCTCCTCCCCCCCAGGGCATGTAAAATTTCTGTAGAGTTCAGGAAAGTCAGGGAAATGATCTTAGTAAGTCATCAGAGGATTTAATGTAATATCGTGTAGACAGTGACATGAGGATAGTCCAAGAGTTAATCAGATTTTCCAGATTTATAAATGGGGAAATTAGGAGGATAATGAACTGATAAATCAGTAATAAACCTATTCTAAAGAGTAAGACATTTTTGGCTCTCTTCATTAAGATTTGTATCTCCTAAAGGAAAAGTGATTTCTTAATGCTAAGCCTTCTAGAAGTCACTGTGACCTATTTCTGAGAATAAAATTAAAAAGATAAACTTTCCTTTGAAACTTATAGGTAAGACAGAGAAGTCACAAAGGGAATGTAAACTACTTTCTGCAGATAGATCTCCTGCTAACTGTTTCAGAAAAGGCAACTGCACTAGAACTGTCATTGATTCAAATATCATAAATCCCACTGTAACTGGTGTTCTCGTACATCTGTGACTCTATAATAGGTAGGGATTGTAGTGATAGTAGAAGGGATAACAGGTTCAAACTTAAACAGGGAAGTTCAGGTTAGATATAAGGAAGAAGTTCTTTACTGTGAAGGTGGTGAGGCACTGGAACAGGCTGCCCAAAGAGATTGTGAATGCTCTGTCCCTGGCAGTGGACAAGGCCAAGCTGGACAGAGCCTTGGGCGACCTGGTTTAGTGTAAGGTGTCCTTGCATTTGAACTAGATGATCTTAAGGTAATTTGCAACTGTAACTATTCTATGATTTGTGATTCTATAAAAGATGAATTCTAAAGAAAAGATTCAATTCTGTAGTATGAAATGAGAATCTCAGCAACATGTAAGCATTGCCTAATTCTTCTTGGCTCAAAACATTTATTCATTTACACCCAATTACTTTCCTCATACAAACTGTCAAAGATGTATGGAAACTTTATTAAAAAGCATAACCAAAATTTCTGAGGTTTTTTGGATGGGAAAAGTGTGCTTTGCTATCATCTAATTTAGCGTACATTCCAGATCTTTCTGCAGCAAGTTAAAAATTCCTTGGAACTTTAGTAAGCATGATTCATTTGAAATTATTAGCCTTCATTTAATATAAGGACTTGTTTTGTTTTGGTTTGGGTTTTTTATCACTTTTGGAAGTTCAATGGTTGAGTACTCATAATTATGTGTAATATGTGTGTGATAAACAGTTTTATTTGTTGAGCAGCTCTGCCAATAATAACGGAACTGTAGAAGTAATGATGCAGGAAAAGACCTGCAGTGCTGTCTTCTTTAAATCACCTTCTGATCTAAGTATTCAAGGTACTGGTAATTTAAAACTGGGAAAAAATAAGTCTAGAAATCTATACAATCATGTCAGACTTTTTTTTAGAAAACAAAAAAGGGGAAAAAAGCTGGGTGTCACATTTCCTATGAGTTTAGAAAAAGGTCAGTTGTATTCAAAATAAAAAAGAAAATTAGAATATTATAATATGATTCAGTGTACAATGAAATGAAATTGATTATGGAATAATAGACTTGTTAACTAATTTTCCTGATTAACATTCAGACCAGTTAGGGGCATGAGCTCTAGCCTGCTGATGTAAACCAATATTGACAGCATGTAGCAAGGTGTATTCAATATCAAAACCTAAACAGAAAATCTACTGTAATCCAAGATTTACAGCACAGTAGCAGTCCATGTTAAAAGCATTTTTTTCAGTGAAATAAAAAAATCAAATAGGTAAGATTTCTTAAAATGTCCAAGATGGCTTATGCAGCTAAAGAAAAGGCTTCCAAAACAACCTTTAATGCAACCCTGAATTAATGTCTGTAATTCATATCTGCAGCAAAAGGGCAAACACTTTCTCTGTGGCTTTTGAATGATGTTACTTATATTTGAATGCAAAAGAAATGCATTTTTTCAATTACTTTTAAAGAGACTTAATTTTAAAAATAAAACAGAAAATATGAGGTGAAACTTGGTCATTCATCAGGTCTTGATTTTTTTTTCTTCCTATTGTGTATTTTCTAGTTTAGTTTTTCCTAACGGCAGAAATAAAATTTTGTACTTGTTTCTGAAATTTTTATTGCTATGTTTTCTCCATGCCATTCAGTAAGATGGTTATTTCATCCATCAAAACATTTGTGTTTTCTTATTTTGTAAGAATGTCCTCTGTTCCCATTGTCTGTAAGTTTCTTATTCCTCCCTTATAACTCCTCAAGTGAAGAAATTCTTTAACTCTGTTACCCTACTGCAAAAACATCTCAGATACTGGAAAAAAAAAAAAAATTACTTATCACTTATCAAATTCTTAGTAGAGATTTGTGAGATCTGTGATTAAATGATGTAGCCAAAAGTACAGACAAATACACTTGGTAAACACAGTTACATCTATCAGGGCTATGTTTGAATGTTGATGTTGTTTTGAAATAACTCCAGGCAAACTTCTTCTTTTCTGCTTGCCCCTATCCTCTAGCCCTGAGTACCTAAACCCAAGTGATCCGGCAGGCAAGTTGCAACAAAATAGAACAGTGAGACATGTGTGGGAGACATCCAGTAGTGTTGCTGCAGGTGCACACACAACCTCATATAATGATAAAGGCAGGGGTAGAGGGAATGCTTTGGTGTCTACATTCCTTTCAGTTCTGCTCCTTCTTCTATCTATAAACCTGATCCCACTTAATGAGCAGGCATACAGCAAGTCAGTTAAAATAGCAAAGCAAGAAGCAGTCCAAAACCAGAGGATAAAGATCTATATAAGTCATTTCCTGTCATAAATCTAGCTTCGCTCCCAAAATTGTATATGTACCATGCAGAGTTGATGACTTGTATAATAAAAAAAGAACACTTCTTCTGGCAAGTCAAGTCACAGTTCTTCCAGCCTGTACATTTACCTGAGAAAATGATATTAATTACATATGACTATATCCATGATGTCAGCATTATTTCTGTTGGAAGAGCAGCTTTCCTCCTGCATAGAAGGTGGATTAGCTCATAGTGTCAATACAGAAAGATACAAGGCACCTGGTGAATATCTTAAGGCATCAAACTTCATGCCATTATTTCAATATGAATAGATTATAGTAATCCACATCTGGCTATTAATTGATCTCCCTTTCATACTATCTGCAATATGGGCATGTATTTTGTTATTTTATTCCATGTAATATCGTGAGGCAAATCTACACTTTTTTGTCTTTTTCCTCATTCAGAAGTTTAAAAAACCCATCCTGTCTTCTCTTTGTGGGGATTTCGGTGCAGACCTGCTGGAAAGGCCTAAGCCTCCTAACAAACTGTTGTGTAAACAGATAAGCAGTGTTTCTGGAAGCTGAGGAAGATGCCATATTCCTCTCTTGCCAGGAACAGATGTATGTGCTATATATCCTCAGCCACTCTCAGCCTACTTTTCATTACTACATTTCCTTTCTTATATTTCCTAATGCAACTTTCAGGCCAAGAACTATCAGATGAAGACCTTGAAGTTTGTGCATGGATGTCTGTCAGAACAAGATAGGACAGTGTAACCAACATAAGAGGCTTGTGTTTGTCTGGGTGAGAGAACATGAACAGACATAGTAGAAACAGAGAACAGAGCTGGTTTTGTTCTGTTCAGTGAAAGAAATGAAAGAACAGCAGTGGTGAAAGCAGCTGAGATCCTATCACTAAGATTTTACTATGCAGTGTAGTTGCACCAACCACCTAAAAATGATAATGCTGAAGAACTCTGTATAGAGATTTCTTGCATTTCACTGTGAGTCAATGATTTGGTTCCTTAAAAAGGAAAAATGTGGTAACATCCTCAGCTGCAGATGACATTGACAGTGTCAACTTAAAATGCCTTGGGTCTCATTTCCTAATCTAAGAAAGGGATAATGTTCATCTTCTTAACAAGGGTGTTGAAGTTTACTTTGGTATGGCTCAAATTTTCTGTGATGTTCTAACTGTACTTCAACCAAGCTGAAATAAATTTCCTCATCTTAGGGTAATAGAGGCCGTTCACTGATGAACTGTGTAAACATCAATATGTCTCTCATGAGCCACATCAAAAGATTTTAAAAGTCACTTTTCTTTTTGGGGTTCTTTGCAAAATTAAATCTATGCAGTGAAATGTTTAGTTTCTTTGTTTCTTATAAATTAGTGTCCGTCAAGGAGGTTGCAGTTACAGCTTACATTTTTTTGTTTCATCTTGAAACAGAAGTTGTTATATGAACTAGGATTTACATGTTTCCCCACTAACTGAACAGAATCACCTGATCTGCAGTCACAGAGCAGGTATTGTTTTTACTGCAGTCCACTTAAGGAAAAAGTTGTACTGCAGGAAAGATGTTAATCTACCATGTATTGAACAAATTAAAGTTTTTATACTTAAAGCACTTTCTTGCTTATCCCAAATAGAATTTGCTTCTCCTCACAGACCTTAGGAAGAGTCTCATGGTATTGGTTTTAATTGAAAAAATCCATAAGGGTATCCATAGAAGATATCTCATCATCTGCATGTACCTCACTCTTTCAGCCAGGGAATTCACAAGGATTCTGTATTTCTAATGTTACTACACCTGGGGCTGAGAAAGCTGCTGGGAATGTGAAAGAGCTCAGCTAATGAAAATGTGTTCCAACTGTATGGACAGCATTTTTTAGGCTGAGGTTCATCAAGATCTCTACAGTACAGCAGTTCAGTATTCTACAAGCAACAGATGGATCTGAATCAGAAATGGAGAGAGAAAATGAAGAGAGAAATGCTAAATACATGTACTTGTCCAGGGTAGGAACTGTCATTGAAAACGCCTGCTTGCCTCTAAAGGTTAGACTGAAATCAACTAACTTAAGTTCTTATCTACGACATGATTAATCAAAATTGAATTATTCCTGGCTGTAAAAAACATTCTGCAACATACTGGTAATGCAATCATACTTATTAATAAGAGAATTGTGCCCTAGGGTTTTTTTTATGTTTCCATTTCATACAGTTAATGCACTTCCTTAAGAAAAGTTTTATTATAATGATAAACTGAAAATAACTAAAGGAAAACTTGAAAAATATAATGAAACTGATCCTGACTCAGAGGAAATTTAAAATACATGTACTCTATAATCTCACTGTATTTGTTGTTTCTAACTGTATAAATACTGATTTCAGATATGTTTACATGCTGAAATTACTCATTTTCCCCTTTTCAACCTAGGGGAATTTAGAAGTTGCAATTGAGGAAGCAGGAAGCAAAATGCACACCAGCACCCACCACCACTACCCTAAAACCCCCAAAAGAACAAACCCCAAACAAACAAACAAACCCCACCCAAAACAAACGGACAGCCCCACACACACACCAAACAAAACCTGCTGCATAAACTCAAGTCTAAAGTAAAGGCTCTAGAAATATAAGCATCTCATCCATATGATCATCCATACTCCAGCTAGAGTAATTATTTTTGTGGAGCTGATGTTTTATGGAGCAGATTATTTTATGGAGCTGATTATTTATATAGCTCTTCAAAAAGTGTACTGTTTAAAAACATAAACCTGGTTTTTAAAATTAATAATAATTGTTAAATGTTACCGGTCTATGTTTAGCAGTAAAACTAATTTGAGGTTGCTTGTGAAATGCTCTAGAACAAGATCAAAATTAATTGATTTCACTGTATTATTATTAAAAAATCTTGTTTTAATGCCAACATCATTCACTAATATATAATAATTTGTGATTGCAGTAAGAAATATGTTTTTTACCACACACCTAAGTATGTACATTTATCAAAAAAATGAAACAAAGTCACAACCACCTCAAATATATGTTAATAAAATGTGAGGATTAAGAACTATAATCAGAATCTAATAAGAAAATATTCATTAACTTTAAATACTAGAACCTGTACTTAATGGATAGGGGAAGCCTCCTGGTGCTTTCAGATAGCAGAGAATCTTCTTCTGGAATTTACAACATAGAATTTATCAAAAAATGGTAGTTCATTAGTTAGGAGTGTGAACAGTTGTGCATTTCCAGCTCCTGACACAGCTTAGATGCCAAAAGATATGTAAGTATTCTTCTTCAAAGCTGATGAGTTATTGCAAATCTAATTCATGTTCTTTTTAAGGCAACGTCCAAAGTTACCCAAAAGCATAATCAGAAGAGTTTGTGCCATTCTTTTTGTGTACCAGATTGGGATGGAGCAAATAGCTGAAGTAAGGAATAGAGAAAAGACATCAGTAGTTTCTTGAAGGGATCTCTTAAAAAGTGGGAGCTAGTGTAGAGCACACTGAAGAGAAAATTCACCTCAGGATCCTGGCAGACCAGGCAAGTTTAAGCTGAACTGTATACTGCCATTTCCAGTGAAGCACTGATAGGAAAAAGCTTCTTGTTTTTTTTCCACCTTAATTTACCATGAGTGTATTTTTAGTACTACAGTATTAACTAGAGGGTGGGGCCAGTTCCGTGCAAGCTGTGCTTCACCTAAAAATCCTACTGCTCAGTCTGGAAGGGCTTACTCTCACTTGTCTGTACGGACAGGTTGAAATGGTAGGTGACAAGGTGCATGGAAAGCTGCAGATCCAACCTTGCAAGCGGGTGGACCAGTGCATGGGTAGCTCAGGAGATGACAGTTCTGGTCGGAAACTTCCTGATTGCCTAAGCAACCTTTTTTCCAACTAGATTTGCATATCCCACGGCATATCCCACCTTGGTCATCGTGCTTGTAGTAAGCGTAGTTAAAGCCCTTCCCAAATCTTCGCTCGTGAAACCAAGCCATCAATTAACTAGAAACTTACATCAACAGTGTCAGTATTCTGCATTCATATTTTTCAAGCTTCAGAAGATGCAGAACTCAAGATGTCTGTTAAAAGTGAGGTGGAAATCATTATTAAATTTTACATTTGAAATGCTGTGTAGAAGAGTTGGAATAGCATCTGATTTTACACATTTGAAGACAGCCTTTACCACTAGCAACTGGAATAGCCAATTATGGGTGAAACTACTTAATGGGGTTTGCTTCTGATAGTAAAGGGCTGAACTTGATATGGAAAGTCATCTTACTGAGACTAATTCCTGTGGAGGGCCTGAAAATGAAGAAAATAGAGGCAGAAAATAAAGAGAAGTATATATGAATGATTGAATGTGAGGGGTGTGTGAAGGGCAGTGTATATTCTAATGAAAACAAACCTTGAAATTAATCTTACTGATTTGTCTTCACTTTATTCCCCAGTTGTTATTGACAAGAATTTGTATAATGCTATAGATAATCAGATATTTGAGTTATGTTCAGACCCACTTTTGTTATCTAGAAATCTTCCATTAAAAATAAACATTTAAGGATGATGCATAGAGTGAGCTGTCCTCAGTAAGCTGCCGTTTTTTAAAGAGATTTATTTGAACAGAATCATAAAATCATAGGATCAGCCAGGTTGGAATAGACCTTTAAGATCATCAAGTCCAACCATTACCCCAGGACTGCCAAGACCACCACTAGACCATATCATTTAGGGCTTCATCTATATATTTTTTGAAAAAAAACTTGACTACATAGGACAGCATGTCCCAGGGAAGCTGAGTTGCTAGGTTGAATAAACTCTTCCACAGTGCCCACATTAAGATGTGTAACAAAATTATTGAAGTAACTTCATTGTCTACTGCGTAGTGTAGCAGTAATAAAACACACAAGTTCTTTACAGAAGGTGTGAATTCTCTGTGTGACAAATATAAAAATTGAAAGCTACTTCTTCGTTGTGAAAATTCAGTTCTTTGTACTTCAGTGAAACAGCAAACATAATAATGATTCTAGTCCTACAGAGTGGGTTTTGGAAGTACTGCTTTTCTTCTTGTTCCTTTTGTGTATGCTAAATATAAATAAATAAATAAATAAATAAATGTATTTCTTTGGCAACTGTCTTTCCAGTTAGCTACAAGTACATAAATATTTATATGTATTTATAAACCTATCTTTCACATTTTGCTATAAATATTTTATTGATGTGCCATTTGCCTTTATTACTTTATTAAAAATTATGCAGCTTCAATGTACTGTTTGTGCAAAAGGATTCTAGTCCTTCATAGAGCAACGCAGTAGAACTTTGGAAGGGTTTTTTTGCTTGTGGTTTTTGTTAGGTGAGTATGTCATTTCACTTGTACTTTCTGTATGGGATTTACAGAAAAGCACTGTGTTCCACTAAAGGTGTTTAAGAACATAATATAGTTTTACTAACCTTTTGATCTATACTTCCATATGCTTGAAAAGTATAAAACTGCATTATTCAGAGCATATGGAATTATTTGAAACAGACTTTCATGTCAGGGGGAAGTGAATAAAATTCAAACATGGAAGGAGACTGGATTATTCTTGGGGAAATGGTGCGAGATTTTATTCTGCTGAAGCCACATAATTATACTTCCAAAGTGGCAATTACTAGTCTGTACATCTAAATTCTGTCTAAACTAGTGATGTTATCCTGATTAAAAAGCAACTGCTTGAAAACAAATAAAGAGGAATTTTTCACTGATGTTTTATGCATATTGCATTACAATAAATTACATGCTACCTAAGTAGAGATTTAGTGCAAGGAAAAGTGATTGCTAAAATGGAAAAGGATAAACTTAAATTCCACTTAGACTCTATTTTGAAGCCTGCATTTATAGGACATACCAGCATAGCTTTCCTGAACAATTCTTTTCAGAAGTATCTCTATGAGATGCCTTTTGCAATGATGTACTGCATTTGAAGTGATCTTGCAATTTATGGTCATATTTGACATAGAAACGTATGTTCAGCAGCTTCTCTATAGTGTTGGTAGTGAGGGTGCTTATCAGGTGACTAGGCGAGATCTAGAAGCTCCAAGAAACAGGTGCAAGACTTAACATATTGAAGTTAGTTGTCTTTTTTAGTCTGGAAAATATGCAGCATTACTTCTCAGGGTCATTCACATGGCTCTCAGTCTCACATAAGGAAGGGAATGCAGCAGTGGAGGCCTGTAGACAGAGTTCAGTATAAGGCTTTTGCAGTATTTGGGAGTCTAAAGCAACTGCTTCCATTGCATGTCTACAGTACTGTATAAATTTTGCACAGTTTCAAAGTAACGCCTTAGGCCAGACTAGAAATCAAATTTTAAAAAAGTCAGGATTTCAGCATCAGATTTTTACATCTGGTGCCAAAACACAAAAGTTTTCTGATATCTGGTAGAATTTACCTCATTCACATAGATATACTAAACTAGGTTTTTAATTAAGCCCTTTATTCCACAGGCTGCTTTCAGAGGTGATATGGTGCAGTTTGGTGGTATACTCTTACAGAAAGCTATTTAGTGTTAGTCTAGCCTCTAATGAACTAAACTCTGCTACTTGCAGTGCATGCTTGTAGAGTATATTTCTTATTGCGATTTGTCCCTGGACACAAGGTGATAAAGAGCAAATTGAAAGAGGGAATTTTAGCAACATTAAAACTAGTGGCATTTACACTGACTCATCATATTTGACAATAATGGATATTCCTATATAAGTGCAATTCCTATAAAGCTGCAATTACATTAACTAAGCAAAAATCTTCTGCATATCTGTGACAGTCACTTATTCTAATTTTGAAAAGTCTGACACTTTTTTGATACTCCAATTTATACCAGTACATGTTATGTCCAAGTATCTCAGTTGGTGGCATCTCAAAGGCTGAGATATCTGATAAGATTTTTTGTTGTTGTTGTTTTTTGTTTTTTTTTTAATTTAAGGGGACAGCATAGAGGAGGAATCCTCATATGCAGGTGTAGAGAACCTATGCACCATTTTAACAAGCAAACAGAACTCTAATGTACAAATGCAAGAGGTGATCAGCAATATATATTATTTCCCTATAACAAAGATGTTATATTTCCCTATAACAAAGATGTTATATTTTCCTATAACAAAGATGTTATAGGGAAATTTCTGCAGAATTTTGGGATGGACAATCTGCATCTCAATTATTGCTGGATTTTGAGCTATAGAGCACAAAGCTCTTACAAGCTAAAAAACAATTTTTTCTATTTCTAAATTTTTTCTATTTCTAAATTTTTTCTATTTCTAAAAAAGAATGTTTCTATTTCCTGTGAAAAAAAGTGTCATAACAGACATTTCAAAATTGGAATAAGTGACAGTTATGGATATGAATAAGATTTTTGCTTAGTTAATGTAATTGGAGCTTTATAGTAATTCTCCAGATGTTAACCAGGACACACGAATAGATTCCTTCATTTAGCATCCAGGTAAGTTTCAGAAAAGAAGACAAAAAGAGGCCTGAATTATTCATTATACATTCAAAGTTACTTTCAGCAAAAGTAGAGATGTTCTAATATGCTTCAATAAAACTGAACCAATATTTATGCATTTTTTTCTTTTATCTCATCAGAGCTTCCTCTGAAACAATTGGGGAAAAAAAAAAAAAAAAAAAAAAAATTTTTTAATAAAAATTAAACT
>NDXB01017720.1:80776-95719 GCA_002631895.1 Agapornis roseicollis
CACCTGTCTATCCTTTCAAGAAGTTGTAGAGAGTGATAAGGTCACCTCTGAGTCTCCTTTTCTCCAGGCTAAACAACTCCAATTCTCTCAATCGCTCTTCATAGGGCTTGTGCCCCTCACCAACCTCATTGCCCTCCTTTGGACTCGCTCAATCATTTCCACGTCCTTCTCACACTGAAGGGCCCAGAACTGGACACAGTACTCAAGGTGTGGCCTCACCAGTGCTGAGTATAGGGGAAGAATAACCTCCCTGTTTCTGCTGGCCACACCATTCCTAATACAGGCCAGAATGTCACTGGCCTTCTTGGCCATCAGGGCACACTGCTGGCTCATGTTCACCTGCCTGTCAACTAATACCCCCCAAGTCCCTTTCTGCCTGTACATTGTCCAGCCACACTGTCCCCAGCTTGCAGAGAGGTTTTGTGGCCAAAATGTAGGACTTGGCACTTAGACTTATTAAATTTCATCTTATTGGATTCTGCCCATACATATCTTTCATACATAGCATGATAGAGCTACATAGTCAGTTAGAATGTCATGATTCTTACTGTGGTCCTAGGGTTCACCTACCATATGAATTTGTGCAGATCTCTTTACCTTTCTGTATTATAGACAGGTAATATGTAAATGTGCAATTTTCCTCATTCAGATGTCAAGCTCTTCAAAGCAGGTGCTGCTGCTCAGACTAAGTTTGTCCTCTTGTTAAAATTCTATGACCAGATTTTGGAAAGTCTGGGTGTGAGTTTAAATCTTACAAGAGATTAGAAATGAATATGGAACATCTGATAAAAGCCACCTCCTGCCTCTCTCTGAGTCTAGGAATAAAGAATGCTTTTCATTCTAGAAGTCAGATATCATCTGGAAGTTGGTAGCAGAATGCAGCCAATGTTACTAAATAATGCTTCATTCAATGCAAATTAGTAACTTTGTTCCTTAAAAATGTATATTTGTGATGACCATGGTGTAACACATCTTCAAGTAAGGGAGCCACCACGCCAACAGAAAATCTACAGTGATTACTTATAATATAAATATACATTCAGCTTTATTATTGGTGTAGAATGATATTGCAACTTGCCTAGGGCTATCATTTGGGAATACAACTGTCTGTTAATGCTCTTTCAGTAAAGTCTTGCTTCAAACACTGTGTTGACTCAATACTTGAAATGACAGTGAAGGGAAAGCAGCATTATTGTCTTACTTGAAGGAAGTATCCCATAATTTTGTTAAAAAGTGAAGTGTACACAGCAAAGCAAATTACATTTACTTGTCAGGAGGCATGGTACAGTTTCAGAAATTCAAGGAAGTGTGTAGTAAGCTGTTTGTAATTTGGAGGCTTAAATTCAGTTATATATATCTCTCTCAGAAAAAATACCCCAATCAAAATGTATTTCTTGTCTTATTACAGAAATCATAGGTAAGGGAAGTTTATTGTGTCTGTATCATGTAGGGATCAGTACTGGATCCTAAAACACTGATTCAAAACTTTTTTCTCCTCCACATTTCAGTGTTCTAGAGTGTCGAGGCTTCTAGGGAACTGCCCCCAGGTGCCTCCCACATAGCCTGGACCCAATGCTTCCAGCTGTCAGCTCTGGAGCTTATCTAGCAGCCCTGTATTTGAGCAGCTGTAGCACTGGAAAAGCTGGCCTACAGAGTGAGAGGATGCTCAGGCTTCTAGCAGAACAGACAGGTGGCCTCACAGGAGGTGGGCACAAGATTTCAACTTTGCAACTCAGGAATAGCCTGTTTCACCAGATCAGCAGCTCTTCAGTTGCAGCAATCACTTTGCTTTTAATGGAGGCTTGGCTCCTGTCAACAGCCACTATTGAAGCTAGAGAGTTTTCTAGGTAGCAGTCATATGAAACTGAAATCAGCCTAAGATCTAAAGTAGAGCAGGGTCCTTCCTTGCTCCCATTGTGGGCAATGTTGCAATTTATGTTTAATCCAGAAACATCTCTCACTTACCTTGTCTCAAAAAGCTTCCAAATGGAACCTAGAATGAAAGATCAGACTCTTAGAAATCAGATATTTTGCACAGAACATATTGAAAGTAGCCAATATATCATGGGTTTTTTTGAAACTTAGGCAAATTTCTCTACTCAGACTCAGTGTCCTAACCAGCTTGGTTATGGAGTACAATTTAGTTCCCAGAGACAGCTGAAGTGGGAGAGAGATGTTATTTTATGAAAACAATATTGATTTTCAGAAATCCAACTCTTGTTATTAAAAAAAATTGACATATTCTTTTTACCATTTCTGTAGAACATATGTAACACAATGCACACTGATGAAATAGCAAAGACAGCTGCAGCAGCTTAAATAACAGTTTTTTACATCTGAATTACTAGACTGCCTCCAATTGGGATCATCCAAGTAACTAGCATAGTCACAATATTACACCTAAAGTAAAAAAAGCTGTCATTCTGAAACATTAAATTCTGTGGTATACACAATTCATCAAAAAAAAAAAAAAAATCCATTTGTCTTACTCTAAGTACTATAAGGAAATCAGGAAAAAACAAATAACTATTCTTGTGGCAGCAATAATTATAAAAATAAATTGAAAATAATCAGCACTTCCTTTCAAAATCTTTTTAACATTTCCATTTTGAAAAATTGCAACATTTTACCTAATACGCAGTTTTGAAATTATTGCATAGTACATTTTTCTGTGGGGCAGTTCTTCTACTTTACCTCCCATTTCTGCTCTTGATATGTTTTGCCTAACAAATATTTCCATAATTTTGACATAAGCTTAGAGGTTTTATGTGAAGAAATTTTGCATACTAAATGTACTGAATAAGGTTGTGTTGTAATTTGCAAAAGTTCTGATTTGCTAGTTTAGATTCCTTATTTATCAAGTGGGAGACGAAATATGTTGAAGCTGGTTTGTTGCACTGTGGCAAAATAAGTTTAATCATTAAATAATTGTTTCTTTTAAAAACATTGAAAAAGAGTGTTACTTGAAAGAGAATTTGAGAGAAAACAAACAGAAAAATCAGTAATTTCTATTTCATTGAAAGAGTGGAGAGTTATTTCTTTTACCATGTGTGCATGTCAGGTTTTAGGTTCATTCAGATATTATCAAAGCCTACTGCTGGACCTTTTTATGTTTCTATAGGTCACATAGCAGTATTATGGGAACGCTTGTTAACCAAATGAAGAATTGAGTAATAGCACAATAAGAAAGATTAAATCATCTTTGGCATGCATGATACTTATTTTTGATAAGTTAACTTATTGTGCTTTTCCAGTTGTGTGATAGCTGGGTCATGAAGGAATATTGAAGTAGTGCTGTGACAGATATTGTTCACTTGGTTTCATCATGCAGGTATTCCACTCTTTAAAATAGAAACAAAAAACAACCCTCACTGCTCTCAAAATCCTCTCATAAGAGTGTTGTGCAAAAACAGAGAACATTGATTTGAAAGGGCAAAGAGAAATGGATTGGGGTGGGAAGGAAATAAAATGAAGTGTTCTCGGGGATTTTTACTTCGAATTGTGCATTTGAAACATATTTATCCATATGTACTAACGTTAATCAAAACAGTGCTTGAAGCTTGGGTGAACTTTAGCATTTGAAATTCTTTTTTGTCTGTCATTCTATGACAAGGTATTACTAGTTGTTACACTGAAAGGAAAATCTTGAACAGTCTTTGTTTGCAGACTATCATGTAAGAAATTATTTTCCACTTCTAGCTGATATCAGAACCTCTTCATATTTTTAAAGCCATCCAAACTTCAGTTTCCACAAACTAGAATGAAACTAGTTTTATATACAGGTTGTCTTGAGGAAAAATATGAACAGTTGTTATATATACAGGCTAGGCTGACTGAATTCAGTCCTGCATTTGGAATGGTCTCAGGAGAGATTTCTCCTTCCATATGTGTATAGGAGGAGGAATTTGTGTGTGTATATATATATATGTATAGTAAGTGCAACAAATAACAATGTATCCTGTGTAATTTCAAGAATCAACAGGAATGCCTTAGTAATATATTTTTTCATAAATCATGGATGCTTCATTGCTTGGAATTTTGTTGTTGTTGTTGTTGTTGTTTGGTTTGGTTTGATTGTTGTTTGCTCTTTTTTTTTTTTTATGCACAGGATAAAACCTAAAAACATGTTTAAAGCCGTGGCAACCATAGCAAATCACGTGATTCAGGATTATGAAAATCATTGGGACTTAGACTTCACAGGCACGTTATAGCTGTACTTAAATATAACACAGACTGATGTGATATGAGGTATAAACTATATCCCTATGCTCAAGATGTATACCTAGTGAAATACATAAAATAAAGATATTAATTTTCTCCATTACTCCTTTCCTATTTTCTGTGAGTTGAAGAAGGCTTCTTGATGTACCTGGAACAATGAAAGTGTTAAAAAAATGAAGTGAAATTTGAGAAAATGCAAAATGTTTTATGTTTTGTTATCCCTTTATTTAGAGATAAAAGCAGATAGAAGCAGTTTTGCTCACACAAATCCACAATATCTACAGGAACAAAAATGTAAATATATTATTTGTTTCAGAGAATAGCTGTAGGGAGGCACTTGAGTATTACACTATATGCCAAAGAGAAGTTTATATAAGGAGATGGAAGAAGCTCTCCAATAATGAGTCAGACAAAACCTACTAAAGCAATATGAAGTATGAGCTTCTTGAAGCCTGTAATTTACAAAACTCCTAACAAGTTACATAAGTACCTTAGATTAGTCTATTGCAGTTTGCAAGTGAATGCTTTAAAAGGTACAAAAATGTTCAGATTTCAAAACTTTAAAATCAAAAAAGTGGCAGATCTATGCAGAATTTCCCCATGGGATAGCATGAGTCCTTGTAACTGCTCTGCTTTGGAGAAGAACTTCAGTCATCTCTGTGAATATTCAACTACAAACATGAGGGCAAATGATTTTCCAAGTTCGCTTGGAGTTTTTGTCAGGACAGTAGCAGTGTCTTGTACTTTCAGGAGCACTGAGAAATGGGTTTGTTGGATTTTTTTTTAAAAAAAAAAAATATTATTTTTAGACAATTCAAAAATACAAGCTTCCTTCTCACTTTTTTTTGGTTTGTTTTGGTTTTGTTTTTGTTTTTTCTTTTCTGTGGTCACAGATACTTTTCAGTTAGATAGTGATGTAGCTTAAGAGAAAAAAAAAATAAAAAGTTTCTGAAGTCAGCTTTGTGGAAATATAATGTTAACCAGACAATAATGTTACAGACTGTCTTTTCCCAGCTTCCAATTTCTTTGCTAGGAAATGCCATTTTTCATCTTATTTCTGCATTCAGGTGGACTTTGGGGTCCACATATCTGGGATAGATATAAGCTTCCAGCAACCAGTAGTGATGTTCTTTCATCTAAAGTATTTCAGCAGAAAATAATAATCCAAAGCAGCATCCTTGATTGTTTTGTGAAAGATGCTGCTGTATTTGTCATTTTCTCTTTTTTTTTCCCTCTTTTGATTTTTATCATATTTCATTAAAAAGTACTTCTAAAAAGTTACAAAGGTGTTATTGTTTTATTCTGGATTGCTTACTCACATTCTGAATTACTGCTGCCTACCTGTCCTTCCCATTATTTTGTTAATTTGGTGCAGTGATACTGAAGGATATTCTTTTTTCTCTTATTACTTTTTCTAGAATCAACTTCTCAAATGTATTAGTTTTATGATACAGGTTACTGCTTTAAGAACACTTCAGTTGCTCTGCACTATCAAAGAGCATCCAATTAAAGTAAGTTGGTATCAAAAAATATGTTGTACTCCTGCAAAAGGAAACACTCTCACAACTTACAGAGGAATCTTAATGTCAATGATCACTTTGCTTGCGTATTTATCCTAATTATAAAACATTTTCTTTTTTTTTTAAGTGAATCTTACATAATAGTCAAAGTATCTGTTTTACATCTCAAATTGAAGTCTTCTCTTCAATGTGGTTTTGAAGCTATAATATGCAAAACCATAAAAGGATTCTACATATGGACTGTTTCAAGATACATATTTTGAATGTTCTTTTCTTTGCTTTGAAAATCTAACCTTGTTATATATTAGGTCATATTCTCTAGCCTTATGGATCTATGTCTTAACTACTGGGTGTAAGTTCTAATATTCTATCCTTATTTCTGTGTTTCTACTGTAGTTTAGAAGGAGATAAAATTTTAGGACATTAATGTAGGAAGTGTTTAGAGTGTTTTCTTAAGCTGTAACAATTGACAGGGTAGATAAACTAGTAAATAGAATTATTGTAAAAATATGGACAAGATGAACTAGATGAGTAAATTGCATTTAGGAGAAAAATTGAATAAAAAAAAAGGGAAATAAGCAATTGTCTTTCACTTGCCTAGCTAGAAAATTTTAATTTTAAATGTAAAATATCAACCACTTGTTTACTAAAGGGTGTTTCATTTCACTAGAATGATACCCTATTCATTAAAATCTTCATTGAGTATGCATTTTTTAATTGTGCTGCATTGTTCAAGTTTAAGATTGCATTTTCTGAATCGCACAAGAAAGCACTGATTCTGAAGTTCAAAAGATTGCACCAGTCTAAACCATTCCTTCTATTAGTATGAAAGCCTTGATAATTACATAGCTCAAAGCAGTAGATCTTGAAAAAAGTCAGTAACAAAACTCTTCTATAGTCTACAAAGTTTATGGCAGTTAATGAGAGTGAGGTTCATCCTGCCTTTTTAGAACAAAGGCATATTTAATTTAAAGAAGAGCTTTCATCATAACATCTGTTTGAAAATGAGCCCTATAAATGCGTAGCCTTATAGTCAGAGAAAGAGACATTAGGGATACCCGTACATTTCAAATGACCAAAAATTTAGTGAGCAAGACAAAGGACTGATGACCTAGCATCTGTAATGTTTCATCTTCAACAGTCCTTCTGTGAGGGAAAGCCTTTGTGTTCAGTTTGTCACCAATGGGGCTGGTCTAGTGTTGGATTCTTTTTGACCTGTCTAGTCCCAGAGTATCAAAAGAGCATAAGACATAATATATCCATAAAAACACTGTAGATTTTTGTTTTATTAGCTTTGGATTTAGTATTCAGCATCACAGTACTGGAAATTGTGCTTTGTCTAAGTATATCTGCATTATTGGAAGCATCAATTCAGAGAGAATAGATATGAACAGTGTCCTAGGATGTAACTTATTCTGTTCCCCTAACATTTCACAAAAGGAAGCCTACTATTTTGTGGTTTGTTTTCTTTATTTTAATTTTCCAAAATGGTTACTAATTGAACTATTGTAGATCTCTACAGATTTTCAAATTCTAAATGACTTGATGTACATTTTTTGAATGATGAGAATAATGGCTGTATAAAGCAAAAATCTGCAGGAAAGCTGTCTTGGATCCACTGGTTTTGAGTAATGTTGTTAAGGAACTGAATGATGGAATAGGTGGGCTGTTGATTACATTCAAGACGACAGAAAAATGATTGGTAACATCAGGTGCGTTGAAGCCTGAGTTAAAATAAAAAATAAATTTGCACATAACTATTTCTTAAGGTCTCTTCTTTAATTTGTCATTTCCATAAGTAAGAACACTTTAGAGAAAAAGATGCAAGAGCTATAAAGGATGGCATGGTGAATATGACCTAATAACATCATGTCAATGTTTGCTTTATATGCAAAAGACAAAACTTACATCTATGAAAGAAATGCTTTCACTTGACTCAACATTAGTCAGGCTAAGTGTCTGCTAGTAAATTAAACAGGAACTGTCAGGAAAAACAACTGCCTCGTCCTATACCATTATACCAGTTCCAAAAAGGATGATTAGATCTAGAACACCTGGTGGGAATTTTTCCTTTTGTGTCCTTGAGAATTGTCTTGGAAAATGCTAATTTGTGTGGACCAAAATATGACATCCATTCTAGCAATTCAGCTGCATAAGAAACTGTTTCACAGCCTGAAAGTGTCCTGTGGGAGTATTTATTTAATTAATGCAAGCATAGTTGTGGACTGCTATTTACAGCCATAGCAATCTCAGGCAAGGTATATAACACTGAAGAGTCTTGGGCAGAACCAAAACTATAATTAGATATCTAATAAAATGTCTTATAAGGAGAAATTTTAATAAATTGTGCTTCAATCTCCCTTCCTTCTTTTTTGGTTCCAGTTCCCTAAGTAAATAAGTAAAAATATTGCACTGGTTTTATCCATAAAAATGGAATGATTTCTATTGTGACCATGACAAATAGGAAAAGAGGTGTCAAGTCTAAATTTTAGCAAGGAATCCTTGGATGCAGAAAGCATTATATTATTAAAGAACAGAGTGATAAAATAGATTTATGAAGGAAATTATAGAGCTCCAATCCTTGGAAGTCTTAAATTATCCTTGGAAGAGCTATAGAAATATTCCTTTAAAATGGCATTGGTATAGGTCTTAGGAATGAAGGGAGATTAAATGATCTTTCTTGCCTTGGTTTTCTATGATTGTCTTGAAACAATTGCACATTATTGAATATATTTATGAAAGATCATGTCCTATTACATTTGGCTATACTCTAGTATGAAAGGAAGTCAGTCTCCTCTATTTTTGGTGTTCTTTTATTTGTGATTAACTTTTTTTTTTTTTTATGCAGCCTTATCTGATTTTGCATATGCAGAAAACGTAATGTTTCTCTACTTCGTAATATTTCTAGATATTTATCAACAGAATATTTGTTCAGTCATAATAATACAGCAAATTCTTTAGTTTCTCACAGCATGGGTGCTTTTCCCTCTTGTTTTCATACATTTCTGTCAAGGAATATTCATCTGGGCTGTGTTTATTACCTGTCTCTTAGTATACTGTTGCTCTTTAGTTAATAATAAACCAATTGCGCTGAAGGCAAGCTGCTATTCCAAAATACAAAATATGTGTGTAGGTTAGGCTTGGAATCCTCCTGTTTGTTTATTTTTTTAAAAACTGGCTGTGAAAATAAGAAGTAAAAGAATAAAAAAAATAATGAAAAGAATGACTTTGTATCTTCCAGTATGCACTTAATGAAACTATTATATTATAACAATAAGTCCTGTGTAGGAGATGGTTTATGTGACTTGGACAGAACACCCAGCACCGTACAGCTTATCAAAGGAGACGTGCTGGAGTTAGTTGGACATAAGCCATGGGACAAACTGGAGGAGAACTCTGTGTGAGCAGAACTGCAGGGAGAAGCGGAACTGATAAGAGAAACGGAGTCAGCAAGAACAAAAGCCACCTGCTTTCCCAGCCGACTGGAGCAGAGGAGTGAAGAGACTGCGGTTTTCTACTGTTACATTGTTTGCCTATACTGTTGCTAAAGAGAGAAGTAGAAAGAATTTGTTAGCTTAGTAGTAGCCGTGGGGCAATAGCCAATCAGCATGCTTTCTTGTAAGGGGTTTGTCTTTCTATATAAGTACCTGCTTTTGTAGAAATAAATGACATTTAGCTTGCATCAAGCTGCCTCCTGCCTCTCAATCGCGACAGTCCTGATCTCTGTGATACTCCACTTGATGTACTTTTCTCCACATGTAGGTCAAAATCACAATTATAGAATTGTACAATTAACTAGTGTCGTGGTTTAAGCCCAGTTTCTACTCCTCACCCTTCTTTCTTTCTCCCTGCTCCCTGAAGGGATGGGGAGGAGAATCAAAGGAATGCAGCTCCCACGGGTTGAGATAAGAACAGCCCAGCAACTAAGGTATAACACAAATCACTACTGCTACCACCAATAATAATAACGATAAGGAAATAACAAGGGACAAGAGTACCATACCACGCACCGAAAACGAGCCCAACCAGGAATTGTGACTGTCTTTCTGGAGTAACTCCCCATTACCTCCCCAGGCATGACATACTGTGGTATGGAATACCTCTTTGGCTAGCTTGGGTCAGGTGTCCTATCCCTGCTTCCCCCCAGCCTTCTCTCCTCCCTGGAAGAGCATGAGACCCAGAAAGTCCTTGGTCAGAATAAACATTACTTAGCGACAACTAAAAAAACCACTGGTNAGCTTGGGTCAGGTGTCCTATCCCTGCTTCCCCCCAGCCTCCCCTCCTCCCTGGCGGAGCATGGGACTCAGAAAATCAGTCATCAGAATAAACATTACTGAGCAACAACTAAAACCACTGGTATTATCAGCTATGTTCCCAGGGAGAGTCAAAACGTAAAAACTACATCAGCTACTAAGGAGAAAAATTGACTGTTACTGCTAGACCCAGGACAACTAGGTTGTAAAAGAACTTTATAACAGAGTTTAAACTCATTTCTTATGAAATGAGAAACAGCTAAACTGAAAAACAGCTGACTTAAAATCTCCATCACTGTATGCAGATTTTTCACTGCATTGCTAGCCTAAATTCTGAATATGCTGGCAAGTCATTCATTTCAACAAGAGGTGACATAGATTTTGTTAATTTCCACTCATCAAATGCTGTTAGGATCAGACTATAGTCTTTGGCTTATACTGTGGCCAAGAACCCCAGATATTTCTTACCTTTTCCTCTAACAGCTAACATTTTAACAAATGCTTGTCGAGCATTATTAAATGCTTGATAATGTTCTTCCTTAGTCCATGTCCCATGTCCCATGTGCTGGTTTCTTACATTATTGTTTATTGCTTTTTTTCAAGGTTTCCTTTATAAGGATAGAAATTCACACACAATGTAGATGGTGGAAGACCCAAATTTTGTTATTCTTAACTTTGTTTTCCAAGTCTCATTTGTATATCTTACAGATTTGTAAATACATACATTTTATTAAGGTATGTGTATTGACATCTACTACATTTAGTTAGTCTACACTTTTATTTTATAAGTGAAAATATTATATTTGCATCCATCAGTAACAATTTTTGAAGTATTTTCTGGGTTTCAGTCCTTTCTGAAGTTTGGCATATTTCTAGTCTTCTACAAATTTTAGACTTCTAGATTTCTAGTCTTCTCAATCTTAAAACTTTTTGCTCATGTTCTGCAAGAATTATTTATAGGTGAATTTTACTTTATGGGAAGCTTAATTAATTTTTTTTAAGGAAAACATTTCTTTGAGAAAATTAAGCTGAATTTATATCCTGGTTTCTATTACTACCTTTTCCAGTTTTCCATTGTTTTTTAAAGGATTTAGTTGCCTCCTTTATAGCTTTCTATGACATAAACACTCTCATTACTTAAGGCTGTTTTTTTTATATGTGTACTGAAAGAAATTAGTTAAAACTCAAAATTCATACTCATAAATATGTATTATGTGTGTGCCATTGGACATTCAAGTAACCACATAATAAAGTGGAAACAGTAGAATACACAGGGTGGTTTTACTTTAATAAACACAATGAAACCGACTGTATTATGTTTTATAATGCCATTATTCATGTTAATAAGATGATGTTTTTGTTGTTGGCTTTTTTTGCACTTCAGTCATTTTATAATTTAGCTTTTTTTCTTATACTTGCATACTTTTA
This sequence comes from Agapornis roseicollis, assembly GCA_002631895.1. Taxonomy (NCBI): domain Eukaryota; kingdom Metazoa; phylum Chordata; class Aves; order Psittaciformes; family Psittacidae; genus Agapornis; species Agapornis roseicollis. The sequence goes on from NDXB01017720.1 coordinate 92,199, forward strand.
AAATAGCAGCTTTCTAAGATGAATATAATGCAGCACACTGCCATACGATGATGCCACCTGAAAGCTGTGTACTGATGGATCCTTGTGTTACCTTTCCTGCTAAGCTCTATATATTACTGAAACTGGAATTTGAGGTAAGTGTGATATAGGTATCTGCAATAATTCAGCACAACTTGCTTGGAAAATATCTCAGAGCACACAGGACTTTTGATACATGAGAAGAAAAACAATGCAAGATATCACCTTCTAAGCAGTGAAATCTTTTTAATCGTATAGAAGACAAGGGGTAATGGGTTCAAACTTAAAACAGGAGAGGTTTATATTGGATATAAGGAAGAAATTCTTTCCTGTTAGGGTGGTGAGATGCTGGCATGGGTTGGCCAGGGAGGTTGTGAGTGCTCCATCCCTGGCAGTGTTCAAGGCCAGGTTGGATGAAGCCTTGGGTGACATGGTTTAGTGTGAGGTGTCCCTGCTTACGGCAGGGGGGATGGAACTAGATGATCTTAAGGTCCTTTCCAACCCTAACTATTCTATGATTCTAAGATAATTTTGAAGAACTCTTTACAGCTTGAAGAATTTTGTGTTTAACCTCAGGAAACCAACTCTAGCATATTTGAATGTTAGTTTTATACATAGCATTGTATGTGTGTTGACTGGAATATAATGAGCTGCATACACTTACATCTATCAGTAAGCTTTTGGACAGATTGAAGGCCAAAAAGATACTAAATAAGTTTATTTTGCAACTCTCTTATTCACTTTTAACTCTAATTTCTCAAAATGTGAGATTATTTTTTACTGCTTACGTATATTATGTGCCTGGAAAAAAACAAAAGCAGCTGTGTAGGCAGAAAGCCAATGAACAGCCATTTACACATATGTGTGTTTCTGTGTGTAAACAATACTGTAAACCAAATGCATTATGTTTTAAAGACATGGTTTTCTGCATGCAATGAAAACAACAAAATGGGAAAGAAGGTTGATGGGCAGCAGTCAATATATAGTTAATTACCTGGGAGGTGATACTTAGCATCATGATTTTATGTGGTCTGTTCATTTGGTTAAACAGTGCTTCAGAATCCCCTCTACCCATTCAAGTAGAATGTGTGGTGGCTGTTGTGAGCATGAATGAAAATTAACTGCTGTGTTTTTGAAGGTGGATCAATCAGCACAGTACATACTCATTATGCAGAAGAAGGAAAACAAGAAAGTTAGACTTGAGAACCAGAGTAAAATGCACCCTTTTTTGAAGATGATTGTAAATATTATCAGAAAAAAATATGGGACGGGGGGAGTCTAAGATTTCTTAGTATAATTTCATATGCAATTCAGAATTCAATAATGCTATCCTTTCAATTAGCAGTCCTGATAAGGCTAACTATATGCACAATGATTTCTGAAGCCCGTGGAAAAGCATTGAGCCATGCAGAATAGAAAAGAACCTTCTCCAGTGGGAGTCAGACAAGAATGATAAATGTATTAAAATAAATTAGAAAAGTTCAGGAGGGGTTTTGAATTTGCTAATATCCATGTAATCTTAATCCAGCCCAAGTGCCTCTATCCTGCAATCTCCATGAAGTGGAGCTTTGTTTGTAAGAGGATAGGGGAAATCAAGTGAGTAAATGCATATGCAAGTAGGAAGTTGTTCATGATACAATGGGACTGTACAGTTTAGGATTGTATCATTCTTCATGAGTACTTGGAGGTCATGTTAATGATCAGTGGTAAAATGGCACCTGCTTACTTGCCCTGTTCTATAATTCTGGAATGATTTTTCTATTCTTGCAAAAAAAACAAACAAACAAACAAAAAAAAAAAAAACCCCAAAAAAAACCTCGTTGACATTTTCCAAAAAAAATNGGAGGTCATGTTAATGATCAGTGGTAAAATGGCACCTGCTTACTTGCCTTGTTCTATAATTCTGGAATGATTTTTCTATTCTTGCAAAAAAAACAAACAAACAAACAAAAAAAAAAAAACCCAAAAAAAGCCTCGTTGACATTTTCCAGAAAAGATCCTTTTGTCTCACCAGATTTTAAAACCCTGCTGTCATCAGTATCACTGCCACTAACCGTGGAATTTTGTATTTTGAGTTAAAGTGCAAAAGAATTTAAATAATGGTCCTGTTATTTTTTCTAAATTATATATCACATATGATTTTGAACTAATAAAAAGCATTTGAAAGCCTATATCCACCAAATACCTTACTGCAATTACAGCAGTATTAAGCCTATGGAAAGGGAAGTCACTAGCAAAACAATGAAGTACCATGGAAGCCAAGCAGTTCTCCAAATTACTATACACTTGCATTAAAAAGGAAAAATTGCAAAAAAGTAAACTAGGAGTTGATCTTCTCATGCTTTAAAATGCAGTTTGCTCTTAAGTTGGAAGATATTACCAGGCACTAGCCCAAGGTTCATGCCATCAGCTTGTTTTCTCAGAAATAGGTGTCAAAGGTCTTAATAGATGTTTCACAGGCTTTCAAATATTATTTAGTAATTTTTTTAATGAAGAAAGATATTACCCATTTTTTCACACAGAACTCACCCCAGTGATTTTGGTAGTGCTAAACTTATTTTCTTATTTTTAGTAGAGGTGTATTTAGTTATTACTCACTGACACTGTTGCTATATCTAAATTGTCAAACATCTCTTCAGGAGACATGTATGCATTTCTTCTATATGTACACATGATAACAAACTGCTTCTGTTAAAAATTGCATTCAGCTTTGTAAAACCATAAAATATGCAAGATGTGAACAATCAGAAGCTTTATCCTCAAGTGGAAAAGCTTTTGAGAAAGGGCTGAATAATGCCTTTCATTTTCCCCATATTCCCTGCCTTTCATTGTACCCACACACACACTTCAGATGACACCTTGTCTATAAATAATAGGTTGCTGTTGTGATATCTCCTAATGCTGTCCTCACAGATGCAAAACTATGCCAAAATTTAAATAATTTTCACTTCCTGGAAGTAATTATCATAACTCAACTGATTTGCTTCCATCTGTCAGGTGGCAAAAGATTAACCAACAGTGCTAAAGCATGTAATTTGTGGTGGTTTGCTGTCATGAGAAACAAACAAGTCTCCTAATTGGAAATTGACAGCTCTGGCACTCATCTGAGATAAGCTTTTGCTTGCATTAGCTCTTGAGTCACTTTGTTCCATCTATAGCTAGTCATTAAAACACCATGAAAGTTCTCTCGGCAGGTATGTAAAGCCAGTTCCTTGCCTGTGGCAGACTTAATTAAGGTAACAGCTGGATATTCAATCTTCACATAAAAAAAGGAAAATGCAAGTGATGTTAATGCTTCTCAAAGCACCGTGAAAGGAAAGGATAGGATTGCATGAACAGGGAGTGATCTTGTCATGACAGTATTATCATATAAATAGTGAAAAAGAGAATTTAAATGGGGGGGTGGAGGGGGGGAAGAGGGAGAAGATTAATTTGTGTCAGACATCAACTCAAACAATGACTAAACTATAATAACTATGTAAAATGATCACATTAAGATCGGA
>NDXB01017720.1:103136-119280 GCA_002631895.1 Agapornis roseicollis
CTCTGGAAGAAACATACAGCTGGCATGGTTTAGTGTGGGGTGTCCCTGCTTATGGCAGGGGGATTTGAACTAGATGATCTTAAGGTCCTTTCCAACCCTAACTATTCTATGATTCTATTCTAATTCTACACAAATAGCTTGGATGTAATGTCATGTCCTCGGAAGGAATTTGTTCATGGTGACTGAAAACTGACACTTTTAATCTAAAATTAAACCTGATTGTCTAAGGTTCTTAACTTAAAAATTCAGATTTCATTTGCTAAGCATAAGCTTGCAGTTAAGAAAATATTGCTTTATAAGCATTGAATCATGATTATCATCAAAACTGCTCCCACACTTATGAATGCAGACCTGTTTTCAAGAAAGGAACATATGGTACACCCTCAAGCGTTATCCTAACATCTTATTGCAGATAATGTATGATATCACTTACCCATACTTTTAATTGAGAAACATTGCTTTATTATTTTTTTTTTTTTTTTTTTTATTAAAATGTGGAATATACTGGTATGTCTTTATGTTCATTTGCAATCTTTTGTTGCCCAGTGTGGGTATGCTGGTTTTAAGGGAAAATAAATTAATATCTTGGTCTAAGAAACAAGAAGAGAGGGGCATGGGGCATGGGGTCTAAAAGGGGGTTATGGCTTATGTTTAATGGTCAAACTGAGGATTAGCTTAACAGAACCCAAGAAAATAATCTAATGCTCATTTGCTTTTTATAGAAATCTCTTTTGGAACAGTCTTTAAAGTAGTATCATTGTACTACACAAGACACTGCAGAAGACACATATTGACAAGCTACAGCTTTGAATATTTGCCACATTTAAAAAACTATTTTATAATCTTCCATAAATAAGAACTGTTTACATAAAACAAGCAGTTTTTGTTAGATCACCAAAGAAAAAATGAGTTGTTGTATTGGTTTATTTTTTGTTTTACACTGACACAGAGGAATATTCTGTGTAATTTTTATCAGCTTTTCTTGTCTCTTGTCTGTTTAACTGAAACCTTTTACCTTACAAGCTCAGGAGTGTTGCATCCCAACTAGAAGGAAGTGCAGCAGGAGGGCCAGGAGACCTCCTTGGATGGATAACGAACTGCTGAGAAAAATTCGAAGGAAAAAAGAGGCTTATAAAAGGTGGAAGCAAGGACAGGCGGCCTGGGATGAATAGAGGGATGTTGTCTGGGAACCTAGGGACCACATAAGGAAAGCTAAGGCCCAGTTAGAATTAAAAAAGGACATTAAGAATACCAAGAAGGGATTCTACAGGTACATTGCAAATAAAAGACAGACAAGGAACGACTTAGGCCCCCTCCGGAAACTATTGGGTGAACTGGCTACGCAAGACTTAGAGAAGGCTGAGGTTCTGACCAACTTTGTTGCCTCGGTCTTCAATGGTAAAGGCTCTGACTGCACCACCCAAGTCTTGGAAGGCAGACACAGGGACTGTGAGAATGAAGACCTTGGGCCCACTGTAGGAGAGGATCTGGTTCGAGACCATCTTAAAAAATTGAACTTGCACAAGTCCATGGGACCTGAAGAAATCCAACCTGAAGGAGCTGGTGAGTGAAGTTGCTAAGCCACTGGCCATCATATTTGAAAAATCATGGCAGTCAGGTGAAGTTCCCGACAACTGGAAAAAGGGAAATATAACCCCCATTTTCAAGAAGAGGGAAATGGATGACAGGTGAATTACAGACCAGTCAGTGTCACCTCTGTGCCTGGCAAAATCTTGGAGCAGATTCTCCTGAAAGGCATGCCAAGGCACATGAAAACCAATGAGGTGCTTGGTGACAGCCAGCATGGCTTCACTAGGGGGAAATCCTGCCTGACCAATTTGGAGGCCATCTATAATGGGGCTATGAAACTGATGGACAGGGGTAGAGAAGTTGACATCATCTACCTGGACTTGTGCACAGCGTTTGACACTGTCCTGCACGACATCCTTGTCTCTAAATTAGAGAGACATCAATTTGATAGGTGAACCACTGGTTGGATAAAGAACTGGCTGGATGGCCACATGCAAAGAGTTGTGGTCAATGGATCAGTGTCTGGCTGGAGGCCAATAACAAGTGGTGTCCCTCAGGGATCGGTGTTGGGGCCGGTCTTGTTTTACATCTTTGTTACTGACATGGACAGTGGGATTTAGTGCACTCTCAGCAAGTTTGCCGATGACACCAGGCTGTGTGGTTCAGTTGATATGCTGGAGGGAAGGAATGCCATGCAGAGGGGCCTTGACACGCTTGTGGGATGTGCTGATGCCAACCTCATGGAGTTTAACCATGCCAAGTGCAAGGTCCTACAGCTGGGTCAGAGCAATCCCAGGCACAGCTATAGGTTGGGCAAAGACCAGCAGGTTGATGGAGGTTATCCTGCCCCTATACTCTGCTCTTGTGAGTCCTCACCTGGAGTATTGTATGCAGTTCTGGTGTCCTCAACATAAAAAGGCCATGGAGCTGTTGGAATAAGTCCAGAGGAGGCCATGAGGATGATCAGAGGACTGGACTATCTCCCATATGAAGACAGGCTGAGAGAGTTGGGGCTGTTCATCCTGGAGAAGAGAAGGCTGCGTGGAGACCTCCTAGCAGCCTTTCAGTATCTGAAGGGTGCCTATAGGGATGCTCTGGAGGGGCTCTTCATNTCAACATAAACATGGAGCTGTTGGAATAAGTCCAGAGGAGGCCATGAGGATGATCAGAGGACTGGAGCATCTCCCATATGAAGACAGGCTGAGAGAGTTGGGGCTGTTCATCCTGGAGAAGAGAAGGCTGCGTGGAGACCTCCTAGCAGCCTTTCAGTATCTGAAGGGTGCCTATAGGGATGCTCTGGAGGGGCTCTTCATTAGGGACTGTAGTGAAAGGACAAGGGGTAATGGGTTCAAACTTAAACAGGAGAGGTTTATATTGGATATAAGGAAGAAATCCTTTCCTGTGAGGGTGGTGAGGCACTGGAATGGGTTGCCCAAGGAAACTGTGAGTGCTCCATCCCCGGCAGTGTCTCAGGCCAGGTTGGACGAAGCCTTGTGTTGCATGATTTAGTGCGAAGTGTTGTCCTGGGTTCAGTGTCCCTGCTTATGGCAGGGGGGTTTGAACTAGATGATCTTAAGGTCCTTTCCAACCTTAACTATTCTATGATTTTATGATTCTACATAAAAATCTGCTTTGTGCTGCCTCCATTTCTGATCATCTGTAAAATGAGCAGATATGTTCCTATGTTGCTCTTGAGTAAGGAGAAACATTGACATTTTTGGACCCTATATAACAGGAATTTTTTTTTTTCCTAGGGAAGTGATAGTAATTGGTGACATTACTATGTGTGCTTAGAGGAATTTCTCCATTATGGAAGTAAAATATGGGTTTTTTTCCTTTTAACTGTTTCTTTTTCTAATTAGTATGCTAACTTCAGTGTGTCCCTTGTGTGTTCTTTTTCTTTGCACTATTCAGTCTCGTGTCCTGGGTTCAGCAGCAGCAGACATTTTTTCTCCTTATTTGCTGGGGTAGTGCTGTTGTTTTGACTTTCAGCCTGGGAACAGCACTGATAACACCACAGTTTTTAGTTACTGCTCATATGTTTAGTCTGACCAAGGACTTTGTGAGTCTCGTTCTCTGCCAGGGAGGAGGAGAAGCCGTGAGGAAGCAGAGACAGGACACCTTCCCCAAACTAGCCAAAGAGGTATTCCATACCACAGCACGTCATGCCCAGGATGTAGAACTGGGGGCAGTTATCCGGAAGGGCTAATTCTCTGCTGGGTTGGGCTAGGTATCAGTCGGTGAGCGTTTGTATTCTTTTCCCTTGTTATTTCAGTTATCATTATTATTATTGGTAGTAGCAGCAGTGATTTGTGTTATACCTTAGTTCTTTGACTGCTCTTATATCCACCCGTGGGAGTTACATTCTTTCAATTCTCCTCCCCATCCCTTTGGGAGCAGGTTGGGAAGGGGGGAGGGGAGGGAGGAAAGGCGGGGAATGAGAGAGCAACTGTGTGATTTACGGCTGAGCTTAAACCACGACACTAGGTCATACTTTCTGTACATTTCTGTACCTTTCTGCACGGCACAGTAGAAATTAGACAAGGTTAGAATTAGTGATAGGCTAAAATACCTAGAAATAATCTTAATAGTTATTGACCTTAAAGCTATGAATATCCTACACTTGAGCTCTGATTTCAGGCTCAGTTCTGCAGCACATTAACTCCTTTGCAATCTTTAGTACATTAGTGTAATAGTTTTATCCTGGGTTTCCTAACACTACATTAGATAATGTTTACATATATGAATGATTGTAAACTTTTGGTTGGTTGGTTGGCTGTTTTCTTTTCTGTTTCTTTCTCCTGCCTCTTCCCCCCCCCCACCTTCCCCATCCCAAACAATATAAGAATGGAAAAGAAGATACATTTATGTGATGGCTATTTAAAAGGTCACGATTTTGAAACAAAACTCAAGTGATTAAGGTTTCCCTTTGTTTCCCTTTCATTATAAAGTTTATAGTTGTTTCAGAATCTAGAGCCTTTATAAACTGGCTTTGACTGCTCACAGTATATGCAGAGAAAGCCAACAAGCAAATGCTGCTACAGGAAAACATCCTTTTGCAATGTTCTGACATCAAAGACAAAAGGGTGGGTTAACAAAGAAACCAAATCATTGTGTTGAACAATTATTAAATTAGGGCAGCAGTACTTACGTGATCAATTATCAATGATTTCAGTGAAGGGGGTTGAGGGTGCAGGAAAGCACTAAGCACCAAGTCTTGCATGATAGCTGTCTCTATAGAGAGAATGGTGAGCTTTTCTATTTTAAATATCTAGGTTTAGCACCCATCAGGAAAAGAAGAATAAAGGGGTTGCTTAATTTGAAAAAGGACAAAGGGAGGATATTGTAAAATACATTCAAAACTGATTAACAAAAGAAAAAAATAATTGCACCCTTAGTTAGGGCATAGAAATAACAGGCTTAAACAGTAGTGAGAAAGCTTTAAGCTAAGCACAAGGAATTAAACAGCTTCTTTGAAGTAATGATTGTAAGGCATTGGTTAAGTGCGGTTTTTAAGATTAAGCCATGATGATTCTGATCATCAGTACGATAACAGGTACAACTTATCCTGCCTTTAAACAGTTTTGTGGTATAGATTACTCTTGAAGTTTCTTGTAGCCATGGTAGTTCAGCCACTATTGAAACATGAAAACAAAAAAACACCACCATGAAGAACTTAATTACCCTGGATCATAGCAAATGTTTCTGTCCCTCACAGAGAGGTTTAGGCTGGAGGGGACCTTTGAAGATCATTTAGTATAACCTGCTGTGGAAAGTAGGACCTTGTATTAGGTTATCTGGAGTTGCTCTGGGCTACCTATCCAAATGTTTAATTGTTCTCATGGTGAAATATTATTTTTTTATTAGATACAAACAGAAATTACCTTCTTGTCCTATCACTGTCCATTCTTGTGGAGAAAGAATCTCCATCTTCTCTATAACAAATTTTGCACTCTGGAAGTGGAGTGATAAGATTGTCACTGTTGCCAAAGTCTGTATTTCCACTGAGGAAATAAAAACAACCAACGTTGGATACATATCTGACTTTCCCCTGAGATCTCTTGCGAGTTTGGCCTTCTTCCCAAAATAAAAGCAAGCAAAGGAACACAGAAAACCAAAACCACCTTGGTGCACATATAACAGACATGCATATAGGTGTGCTTGTTCCTATCTTCCCAAAGACTAGAAAACTTATCTGGGAAACTGGGAGATCTGTTCTCAAGTTTCTCAGTATGTTCAGAATCATGAAGCAATGACTTCTTAACAAAACACCTCTGATTCACTGAATATTTTTTCAGTTAAGCATTTCCTAAGATGCCACTATTACCAATAAGACAGAGGTTGTTATGGTTTAGAGTCAGGTCTTCCAGCCAGCTTTCAGGAAAGTGTGCTGAACAGTAAGCTTCTGAGAGATTTTAATAAATAGCAACTTGGTTTTAATGGTTTTAATAAATAGCAACTTTCAAATATGGCAGTTTTATATTGGAAAGATAATATTGTGCTTTGATACTAATTTTTTTATGTTCTGTATTTGCTTTTATTAATTAAAGAAAACAAGTGAGCAGAAAAAGAAATACTTAAAAGAAAGAAAGACTTACCTGATTACTATTCAGAGATCATATAGAATATAGTGGAGCTATCTTAAAGCACCTTTAAGATTGCTTATAGCATGATTGGAGTTCTGAACTAGTTTTACAGTAGTGTAGTCCTGATTTCAGTTGAATATCTTGCATCTTATACCACTGTCAAAGAAAATAATGCAAAAAGGTTTTGAGAGTAGTATTCACTTATGTCATGGTTTTTCTAAAAATTTAAATAAACATAATAGGAAACGTTTATCAGATCATTTAACACACCCACAACCTAGCTGGTTTTTTTCTGATATTTTTGCTTCAATATACCACTGCAATACTTAAGAACTGTTTCTCTCAGCTCTAATGTTAGCATATGTTGATGCATAAACTGATTCTACAAAATGAATGTGCTTAAGGATAATTCCTAGCTTTCAGTATTGAGGAATCAGTGAGCACAAGTGACCTGAAATCTGTTTTTATAAACAGCTGTAGTTGTTTTTAACTTCTTGAAGGCTATTCTAAAATGTAATTAAGCATGAGGAACTAACTAAAATCTGTTCTGCAGCTGGAAAACCAAACTTCCCTCCATCTCACTTTAACTAGGTGAACTATCACAACCCTTGACATTTTGAATGCATTGAATATTTTATTATTCCGTTCCTATGGATATGTTTTGTTTAGACATAATTCAAAGTAGCAGATCCAGAAACAGAAGAGTTTTGTTTTATTTTAAAGTTGACTTGCTGTGTCACACCTCATTTGTCATGCCATTCTGTGTCTCGTAAACAACCAAATACAATGATATGCTCCATAAAATATGAGTTATGCCTCCAAGACTCTATACAGGTTATTTCCATTTCCAATGGCAATACATGTACATGTCTTTCTTCATATTCAGCTGGAGGAGCTTTACTTATAATTTCTAGTAGTAGGAAAATGGCAAATGGCTAATAATATTTGTGACATACATTCTGTCTCTTGAAGAAATATATAGTAACTTTTCAGTCTTTGATTTTATTGCTTTGTGGTATGGCTGGTTTGTTTATGGTATTTTTGTGACTAAATTTTAAAGCGTTTTGCAAGTACCGTGATTTTCAGAAGGTGGGTATTTAGCATTTCTAAAAGACAAGCTACTTGTATTACAAAAAGTTAAATTTGCTATTTATGATCATCTGGGGCACTTACATGTGAAACACAACTTTGGCAGGAAGGCCATCATGCAACACATTGGTCATTTGAAAAAAATTTTTGGCTTTGCAAACAAACCAGTTATCTACAGCCCAAATTCTTCTGTTGATGTAGTCCACTTTGAGTTGCATGAGAAATTAGTATAATATCAGGGTTTCAGAAATGCTGCCAACTGCTTGGTCTTTATGCTGACAGTATGCAGAATTGGAGCCTCTGGAGAAAGAGTCTTACTGCTTTGAATAAGAAAATCTACTTTCTTGGGTACCAAAGCAGATAAAACAAGTAAACAGTCTGAACCTAATTCAAAGTTCATTCATGTCAATGAATTTCTTTCTTTTGACTTCTGTAAGTTCTGAACAAAGTCCTGGGGGAACATGACTATAAGTGTATTGATGTTATTGCTAATCTTACTTAAATACTATAGATTACATATTGTCTGACATTCAAGGCATAATTGCATAAATCTGCTCCATATATTTGCTGTCAGTTTTATAGATGCTTCAGTCACTTAGAAAACAAACACACAATGTTCTGCTTGCTTTAGCATGCAAGAGATTTGGGTGCATAAGAACCACGTTTACATTCATTGTTGCCTGTAAAGATGTCATTTGTGTGCAAACTCAGTGAGAGGTGTGATAAAGCCAACTTCAGTTTTCAAATGATAAGAAAATATCATTCTTAAATCTGTTTCATAAGCTAACTTAAAAAAATAAGGAAGAAAGAAGGTGAAGATACTAGATGGCAGATTCCCATAGGCAAAGTGATATAGAGCCAGAGTAAAGCCATAGGGATGATAATTCCAATCAGACAGTTAAAATGAGATAAGCCAGATAGATAGAATCAAAACTGGTTTCAGCTTTAGGAAATTAAAAAAAAAAAAAAAAAAAAAAAAAAAAAAAAAAAAATAAAGAAGTAAAAGCAAAAGGGAGATAGAATCAGGAGAAAAATTCTGAAAAGAAACCGAAATAAAAGAAGGAAGAATGTTCATTAGAGTGCAAATAAATTAATAGAACTTTCTTCCATTTTTTGTTACAGAACAGTTTACNAAAAAAAAGAAAGCATAAAATTAGGGAGATGTTTGATGTATATAACTTAAAGCCCTTATGAAAAAGAGAAGAGGTAGAGGTAGCAGTATTTGGAGAGTTATTTCAGCAGTCTATTTGACTCCTCAAACAGTCTTTTTGTTTTAAATTGCCTTTTTGTTTAAAAGGCAGTTTAACTAGTCTAGAAATGCAGTTCTCAACCACTTCAGGTTGCTGAGAGCTCAGAATGTATTTTGATTTGACTGTTTCCTTTTCTGAGCTGTGTGGATGACAATTTGGCTCTGTGATGAAAAACAAATGTTCTTTAAGGGACAAGTGGAAAGGGAGGGAGAAGAGACACTGAATTCTATTTCTCCAACATAAACAGAAAATACAAGCAAATAATAAACTCAATTTTTGTGGCATTTTAGAATTTTCTACTCATAAGGGATGTTTTCTATGATAAGAGATGTGATTCTCATTATGCATTTCTTGGGGTGAACAACTCAGCTTCAGAATTCCTTCAAACAGATCTAAAGAGATATAGATAAACCTGATAGATCCAATTTCTGAAATAAAACATATCCCAGTCTCAATACTTCATCTAATCCCATCATTCCTCCCTTAGGTATTAGGGCCATCTGAAGACAGTGAGATGTCTGCACTTGTTTTCCTTTTCAGCCAGCAGCAGGAGCCCAGGCACTAGAACTAGGCTGTGTACAAGAGTTAGTTATCTTTTCAATGTTTGAATGCCACTGACAGCTTAAACACTTGCCTTTCCTGAAAAGAAGGGAGTGCATCAATGGAAGAGAAGTCTTCTGTGTCCAGAGTTGGTCCACAATACTGTGTTTTTTTCCAAAGTATTTTCTAGGCAAATCTCCATTTTCCCAGAAATTGTCCTGGTAGATCTCCCAGCAGAGTGCACACTTCTTAAATTCAGTAGTAAAAAGTTTTGGCAGCATTTTTATTTTATTTCTGGTCTGTCATGGTTTAAACCCATCCAGTAATTCAGAACCACAGAGCCGCTCTCTCATCCCCCCACCCCTTCTCTCCCCCTGTTCCCATAGTGATAGGGAGGAGAATTGAAAGAATGTAACTCCCACCAGTTGAGATAAGAACAGTCCAGTAACTAAGGTATAACCTTACTGCTACCACCAATAATAATAATGATAAGGGAAATAACAAGGGAAGAGAATACACCCACCGACTGACACCCACCCAAACTGAGCAGTGATTGAGCCCTTCTGGGAAACTGCCCCCCAAGCTTATATACGGGGCATGACATGCTGTGGTATGGAATACCCCTTTGGCTAATTTGGGTCAGGTGTACTCTCTCTGCTCCCTTCTGGTTCTCCTCCTACCTGGCAGAGCATGAGGCTCAGAAAGTCCTCGGTCAGAGTAAATATTACTGAGCAGCAACTAAAAACATCGGTGTTATCAGCACTGTTCCCAGGCTGAAAATCAAAATGACAGCACTTCACCAGCTACTAAGAAGAATTAAAGTGACTGCTGCTGCTGAACCCAGGACAGTGTTGTAAATGAAAGACTTACTTGAAGGCTACACATACCAGTATGAGATGAGCAGAATATCAATTTATGAATGGAATAAGAAAAAAAAAGGATAATATTTTCAGACTCCCTTATTATAGTACCTAACATCTACCAGGTTAAAAAGAACACTGGGAAGAAAATATGAAATATGAAATTCATATGAAAATATTGTGACATAGAATCACAGAATAGTTAGGGTTGGAAAGGACCTTAAGATCATCAAGTTCCAACACCCCTGCCATAGGTAGGGATACCTCACACTAAACCTTGCCACTCAAGGTTCTGTCCAACCCAGCCTTGAACACTGCCAGGGATGGAGCATTCACAGCCTTCCTGGGCAACACATTCCAGTGCCTCACCACCCTAACAGGAAAGAATTTCTTATATCCAATCTAAACCTCCCCTGTTTAAGTTTGAACCCACTACCCCTTGTCTTATCACTACAATCCCTAATGAAGAGTCCCCCTTCCCCCATCCTTATAGGCCCCCTTCAGGTACTGGAAGGCTGCTAGGTGGTCCCCATGCAGCCTTCTCTTCTCCAGGCTGAATAGCCCCAACTTTCTCAGCCTGTCTTCATATGGGAGGTGTTCCAGTTCCTTGGTCATCCTCGTGGCCCTCCTCTGCACTTGTTCCAACAGTTCCATCTCCTTTTTATGTTGGGGAACACCAGAACTGTACACAATACTCCAAGGGAGGTCTCACGAGAGCAGAGTATCCTTCCATATCTGTGAACCTTCCATATCAGTGTGAAACATCTGAAAAGTAATGGTAATATGGATTTTGGAGGGAGGGAGGGAATAATTTCAGAAGAATTTTAGGAAGATGGAATTGGAAATGTTTGGAAAGGATAGCAATGCTTGATTGAAATAGCCGTTAAGATGTAAATTGTGCAATATGAATGAATCTTTTGTCATTTGGGGTTATTTTTAAGGCATAGAAATGTTATTTCAGCATGACCTGTTTGAACAAAACAAACTTTTAACTACAGTTTAGGTTTTTGGTTTGTGGCAGTGAAATGGACTGGGTGTCCTGGGTTCAGCAGTTGCAGTCAGTTTTTCTCCTCCTTAGTAGCTGGTGTTTTGACTTAACCTGGGAACAAGGCTGATAAGACTGATGTTTTTGGTTGTTGCTAAGCAATGTTTGCCCTGGCCAAGGACTTTGTGAGCCTCATGCTCTGCCGGGGAGGAGGGGAGGCCAAGAGGAAGGAGGGACAGGACCCAAACTGACCAAAGAGGTATTCCATACCATAGCACATCATGCCCAGGAGGTAACTGGGAGTTACCCGGAAGGAGACGGAACTTCCCAGTCAGGCTCATTTTCAGCGGGTGGTATCGTATCCTCTTCCCCTGTTATTTCCTTATNGGACAGGACCCAACCAAAGAGGTATTCCATACCATAGCACATCATGCCCAGGAGGTAACTGGGAGTTACCCGGAAGGAGACGGAACTTCCCAGTCAGGCTCGTTTTCAGCGGGTGGTATCGTATCCTCTTCCCCTGTTATTTCCTTATCGTTATTATTACTTGTGATAGCAGTAGTGATTTGTGTTATACCTTAGTTACTAGATTGTTGTTATCTCAACCCGTGGGAGTTGTGTCCCTTTGGTTCTCCTACCCCCACCCCTCCGGGAGCAGGGAGGAAGGAGGGGAGGGCAAGAAAGGAGGGTTGAGTGAGTGCGTGGCTGGGTTTAAACCACGACACTGGGGAAAGAATGTAAGGCATAAATTGTTGAGATAAGTCTGAGACTATAATATCATTAAAAATACCATTGGTGGAATGTTCAATATATCCTTCTAAAATGATAAAGTCACACAAATATTGTTTCTTTCAAAGCTTTTTTTTTTTAAAACTGGTTCCAGATTTGCCCTTATATGCTTCCTTGTCCACCTATGCTCTAGACGCATTTCTCACTGCATGAAAAATCTCTGAATTTTTACTATCTGTTCCAAAATAACTAGGTAAAAAGAGTTTACCATATTTATGAAATATACTCTCTTGTAATTAAAACTAAACTGTGCTCCCCTGCTGAAAGGACCACTAAGAGAGTCCATACATTATATGTGGTTATTTATCATTTTGCAATGCAGTAATCAACTTGGGTAGAGGGACAAACTTGTTTTGTTATATTTTTTTGGAGACATTCTGGGCTCTGACAGTGCTTTTTGTATTTTCCTTCCTTTACTCCAAGCTATATACATTTGGAAAGATGGTCTATGTTCTGTTATATGGAGGTCCTAAAAAAATGCAGTGTTTGAAGATTTCCTTTTGCCCAGAACCAAGCAAAACATTTAAAATATTTACAAGATAGAAACCAGAATTGGAAGATCCAGTAAAGATATAATAAAAGAAAAGCGCCAGAAAGTTAATTTTTATGAGGTTGTTGTACTCTGGTATCTGATAATCCTATTTAATAGTATTATTGACATTAACTATTTTATTCATATAAATGTTTGGCCTGAAAGTGAAATAAAAATTCAGTGGAGTTAAAAGAAATATTTCCTTTAGATCTTGAAACACTGAAAAATTAATGCTTCCAGCAAAGAGTTTATTTTTTATAGTACTGTCTATTTTGATGGAAAGTTGATAATTTTGATCATATTTTAGTCATCTTTAGTTGTAAGCTTATTCACTAAACAAGCGGCACAAACAGATGTTGCTAACAGTCATGGTGGTTTGTGCAGCAGTGTGTGGGCTCTGCTTTCAGATCTTCTGGGGACTTCTGGGCATCTCAGAGTGTGTGCTGCTGTGTATTGGTGCAGCTGCTGGTGTTGCTATGTAGCTTGTAGAAGCTTTTGCTTCAGTTAACAAACCTGTATTTTCTAATAGTACCCATCAGATATTGCAGGTCAAAGGGAGGATATTATTAATATATTATAAACACCTGATGGAGAGAGTAAAGACAGAGCCACACACTTCACAGTGATGCCCCATGACAGGACAAAAGGCAATAACCACTATTTGAAATATAGAAAATTATATTTAAACATAAGAATAAACTTCTTTATGGCAAGGGTGATCAAGTAATGGGTTGCCTGGAGAAGTTGTGAAATTTGAATATCCATCCTTGGAGACGTTCAAAACCCAGCTGACCATGGTCCTGAGCAAACCGCTGTAGCTGGCTGTGAGCTGAGCAGGGAGGTTATAAGAGGTGTATTCCAGCCTCAGTGATTCTGTGGCCTTCTGTTGAAGAAGTTTCAGCTGGATAAAAGGAAAATCTTTTCTCTCTGCAGACAATCAGCAGTGAAGAAGGCTGCATAAAAAAGATATGTGATCTCCAGTCTTTAACACACTCAACACCAGATTTGTTAAACCCGTGGGAAATTAATCTGATCTGATCTTGGAAAGCAGATGCAGGGATTCTGAGAATGAAGACCTTGGGCTCACTGTAGGAGAGGATCAGGTTCAAGACCATCTTAAAAAATTGAACTTGCACAAGTCCATGGGACCTGAAGAAATCTGTCTGTGGGTCCTGAAGGAGCTGGCAAGTGAAGTTGCTAAGCCACTGGTCATCATATTTGAAAAATCATGGCAGTCAGGTGAAGTTCCCGACAACTGGAAAAAGGGAAATATAACCCCCATTTTCAAGAAGAGGAAAATGGATGACAGGTGAATTACAGACCAGTCAGTCTCACCTCTGTGCCTGAAAAAATCTTGCAGCAGATTCTCCTGGAAGGAATGCTAAGGCACATGAAAAACAACAAGGTGCTTGGTGACAGCCAGCATGGCTTCACTAGGGGGAAATCCTGCCTGACCAATTTGGAGGCCATCTATAATGGGGCTATGGAGCTGATGAATAGGGGCAAAGCAGTTGACATCATCTACCTGGATTTGTGCAAACCATTTGACATTGTCAGCAAGTCATCCTTGTCTCTAAATTGGAGACACATTAATTTGATAGGTGGACCACTGGTTGGATAAAGAACTGGCTGGATGGCCGCATGCAAAGAGTTGTGGTCAATGGATCAGTGTCTGGCTGGAGGCCAGTAACAAGTGGTGTCCCTCAGGAATCGGTGTTGGGGCCGGTCTTGTTTTACATCTTTGTTGCTGACATGGACAGTGGGATCTATTGCGCCCTCGGCAGGTTTGTCGATGACACCAGGCTGTGTGGTTCAGTTGATACACTGGAAGAAAGCGATGCCATCCAGAGGGCCCTTGACACGCTTGTGGGGTGGGCTGATGCCAACCTGATGGAGTTTAACCATGCCAAGTGCAAGGTCAGGTACAGCTGTGTCGGAGCAACCCCAGGCACAGCTACTGGTTGGGCAGGAAAGAGATTCAGAGCAGACCTACAGAGAAGGACTTGGGGGTGTTGGTTGATGAGAAAATGAACATGAGCTGGCTTCAGTGTGCACTCGCAGCCCAGAAAGCCAACCGCATCCTGGGCTCCGTCAAGAGGAGTGTGACCAGCAGGTAGAAGGAGGTGATCCTGCCCCTCTACTCTGCTCTCGTGAGACCTCACTTGGAGTATTGTGTGCAGTTCTGGTGTCCTCAACATAAAAAGGACATGGAGCTGTTGGAACAAGTCCAGAGGAGGTCCATGAGAATGATCAGGGGACTGGAGCATCTCCCGTATGAAGACAGGATGAGAGTTGGGTCTGTTCAGGCTGGGAAGAGAAGGCTAGGTGGAGACCTCCTAGAAGCCTTCCAGTATCTGAAGTGGACCTATAGGGATGGTGGGGAGGGACTTTTCATTAGGGATTGTAGTGACAGGAGAAGGGGTAATGGGTTCAAATTTAAACAGGGGAGGTTTACATTGGATATAGGGAAGTTATTCTTTACAGTAAGGGTGGTGAGGCATTGGAATGCGTTGCCCATTTGACAGATGTTGAGACATCTGTCACCCCATTGATCACCAGGGTTGATTTGGCTGATCTGGTTGGCTAGGTGGGTGTCCCTTCTTCCCTCACTGCTCCATGTGCGTCCCTCCCGAAGGTGTGCACTCAGTCAAAGAGGATGACATTCCCCGATACAGGTAGTGCCATTCATCAGTCATGGGTATATGGTAGCTGCGCTCCCCTGCTTGGACCTCCAAACAAGCTCAAGGCCCAGTTGCAGGACAACGTAAGGTAGTCAAGCTTCCAAGACTGCAGGTTTTTTATTCTTATTTATTTATTTAAGGGACTGTAGTGATTGGACGAGGGTTAAGGGGTTCAAACTTAAACAGAGGAAGTTTAGATTTATAAGGGAGAAGTTCTTTACTGTAAGTGTGGTGCGGCCCAGGGAAGTTGTGAATGTTCCATCCCTGGCCATGTTCAAGGCCAGGTTTGACAGAACCTTGAGTGACATGGTTTAGTGTGAGATATCCCTGCCCATGGCAGGGGGATTGGAACTAATTGATCTTAATGTCCTTTCCAACCCTAACTATTTTATGATTCTATGATCTCAGGGTTAACGTGTTTCAAGTAAGGGTTTGCCCTAGAGGATTCCTGAAATCCCTTCCCACCTTAATTATCCTGTGAACTTTGCAGTTATTATACATCGTCAGCTGAATTGCCTGTTGAAAGAGGAAAGATGAAAGTTGGTGGCTACATATGGACTTAGTTTCAAGCTGTCTCTGCATTAGCAATATCTTTTTTTTGCTAGGCCATGAGGTTGATTCCTCATCTTTCTTTTTTTTTATAAAGCGTTAAGGCTTTGGTTTGCTCACCTGCGATATTAGGATATTTTAGTGCTGATTTCTTTTTTTTCTGCTACTAATTCTGTTGTTAGCTGAAAACAGTACAGAATTTGGGAACAGGGGACATTTATGAGAGACAGAACACAACTTTTGAGCTGCTAGGTGCAGAGGTCAGGTATCTGAAACTATTACACAGCACTACTTTAAATATATCTGTCACCTCAGAGTTCTGAGATAAAAAAAGTCTGAGGTCACATGCTCTGAATGGTGATACCATATGAAGTGGTCCATCTGCTTACAAATATTCCTGGGCTACTTCAGGCTCTTTCTGGTATTGTGAGTCTTGCACCACGAGGACAGCATGACATAAGCTCACTATTTCGTCTTCAGGTTGTTCCAACACAAGTGGCACAAATGCTGGCAAACCATCAGTAACAAATTTGTACTGAAGATCTAGTGGCACTAATCATGGCATCGTGACCTGATCATATAGCAGAAAGAATGATAAACAGATTTTTTTTTTTTGTTTGCTTGATTGGTTGGTTTGTTGTTTGTTTTGGTTTGGTTTGGTTGTTTTTTTTTTTTTTTTTTTTTTTTTTTTTTTTTTTTTTTTTTTTTTTTTCCAATTTCTTTTTCTCATGCTTGTTTCTTATGGCAAAGTGT
>NDXB01017721.1:0-53263 GCA_002631895.1 Agapornis roseicollis
TCTTTGCCCAACCTGTAGCTGTGTCTGGGATTACTCTGACCCAGGTGTAGGACCATGCATTTGTCATGGATGAACTTCATGAGGTTGGCATCAGCCCACCTCACAAGCATGTCAAGGTCCCTTTGGATGGCATTCCTTCCCTCCAGCATATCCACCGAACCACACAGCTTGGTGTCATCAGCAAACTTGCTGAAGGCGCACTCAATCCACTGTCCATGTCAGTGACAAAGGTGTTAAACAAGACAGGTCCCAATACTGATACCTGAGGGACACCACTTGTTACTGGCCTTCAGCTGGACACTGAGCCATTGACCACAACTCTTTGCATGCGGCCATCCAACCAGTTCTTTATTCACTGAGTGGTCCACCTATGAAATTGATGTCTCTCAATTTAGAGACAAGGGTGTTGTGTGGGACAGACTCAAGCTCTTTGCAGAAGTCCAGGTAGATGTCATCAACTGCTCTACCCCTGTTCATCAGTTCCATAGCCCCATCGTAAAAGGCCACCAAATTGGTCAGGCAGGATTTCCCCCTAGTGAAGCCATGCTGGCTGCCACCTTGTTGTTTTTCATGTGCCTTAGCACGTCTTCCAGGAGAATCTGCTCCAAGATTTTGCCAGTCACAGAGGTGAGACTGACTGGTCTGTAATTCCCCGGATCATCTATTTTCCCCTTCTTGAAATTGGGGGTTTTATTTCTCTGTTTTCCAGTCTTCAGGAACTTCACCTGATTGCCATGATCTCTCAAATATGATGGCCAGTGGCTTAGCAACTTCACTCGCTAGCTCATTCAGGACCCGCGGATGGATTTCATCAGGTCCCATGGACTTGTGCACTTTGAGGTTCTTAATGTTATAAATGTGAGAAGCTAATCTTAATTGCTTAAAAATAAATTTATTAATTTTACAAATGATTAAGGTGGGAATGCAATAGGCAAACGGCACTGGGTGCGTGGGGAGTCTCCGCTCCACCAGAACGCACTCTGAGTCCCAAGGGAGGTCTCTTTTTATCTTTTTTACCTCTTCTATCAGATCATCTTCTTGACCAATCTGTCTTTGCTAGGTGGTTACTTGTCCTCTTTTCATTGGGCCGTACGGGTCTTGGGGTGGAATCTTGCACAACAGGGTACACAAAAGCAAGAAGCAGCTAGCTCAGGGTTTTTCTCCTTATCTGGTCGCTTCCTTTGGTCAAAACCAAGATGTCTATTGTTTTCTTCTTCTGGCTAGGTTAATGATTACACTGTAGCTTCTAGTTTCTTACGAAATTTTCCTTTAAGTTAACCACATACAACAAGCTAGTGATTTTTCCCTCTTACCATTAATGCAAAAAAATTATTTTCATTTTACATTGGACTATCTTTGTTACTACAATCAAAATCATTTAAACCACACATGTTACAATGCTCACAAGGGATCTCTGATCCACACACATCACAATGTTCACATTGGTTACACATGTTATCAGGAGGATTATTACAATTTTGACATGAGTCAGCCTGATATCCTGTACAAGACTGACATGAATCAACTCGGCATTCCTTACATTAAGATCCTTTCCTACAGTAGGCCCAAGGTCTTCATTCTCACAGTCCCTGCATCTGCCTTCCAAGACTTGGGTGGTGCAGTCAGAGCCTTTCCCGTGGAAGACAGAGGCAAAGAAGTCGTTCAGAACATCAGCCTTCTCCAAATCCGGTGTAGCCAGTTCACCTGATAGCTTCCAGAGGGGGCCTAAGTTGTTCCTGGTCCGTCTTTTATTTGCAATATACTTGCAGAATCCCTTCTTGTTATCCTTAACATCTCTAGCTAAGTTTAATTCTAACTGGGCCTTAGCTTTCCTTATGTGTTCCCTAGCTTCCCAGACAACATCCCTGTATTCATCCCAGGCCGCCTGTCCTTGCTTCCACCTTTTATAAGCCTCTTTCTTCATTCCAATTTTTCTCAGCAGCTCCTTATCCATCCATGGAGGTCTCCTGGCCCTCCTTCTGCACTTCCTTCTAGAAAATAAAAAAAAACAAAAATTCTTAGGGGGCTATATTCTACACATGGATTCCAACGTAAAAAAGCCACAGATATATCAACCTTTTCCTTTGGAAAGATCCTCCTTGAATGACAGAAATCCTCAATTTATAAAAGATCCACCTTATGTGCTCCTCCTTCTTTATAATAAACCTTTGTTTTCCATTTGTTTCTTGCAGCCTCAGCATTTTGAGGAAATGCTCTTTTTGACTTTTTATGGAATCCCTGGAACTGTCATCTTGGAAAAAGTCTTTTTTCTCTCAGAATAGGCCTAAAATGGTTTTGGAAATGCCAGATTAGAGCAGGTGGTTAAAATGCTGTGTGCATGGAGCTGCAGGTAAAACACCAGACTCTGTGAGTTTACATCTTTACTTCTAAAATGTTTAATTTGTCTCTTCCTTGTTGTGGTCTGGGATTTTTATTTGTCTTCTATCTGTGACTGAATGAGATTTCCTCTCAGTGTCAGGCATGTTTCATTGTCTCCCTTCAGTCTGCTCATTTCTGGTTTGACAGGACTCAGCTCATTCCATGTTTCCTATAGGCCATGATCACTAAGCCTCTAAACATCCTTACTGCATACCTATGAAATCTCTCCAGACTGTAGGTTTTCTCAAATGAGGTAACACGAGTTGTCAGAGACCTTAGCTGTCCCTAAGACAGGAAGAGGGACAATCCCACTGTCTTTACGGTTTTGTTTTGCCATTAAAGTGCATTTCCTTGAGGCAGAATGACACCAGGGAATTTGAACCTCACCACTGTTTTTAGTTCAAGTAAAGCCCAACCCATAACAATTTAATCTTCTTCTTTGCTAATGCATCTGTGTAGGTCTTTCCTTCATAGACCAATTCACAGCTGGTGAAAGAAAAGCAAAGATGGAGATAACAAAAAGCAAAGGCGCTTATAAATATTGTTTCTGGATGGTTTATGTTGGAAATTCCTTGATAAATAATCAAGCCTTATGATCTTGATCCTTTGATAATTATTTATGAATGTGATTTGTTGACATTAGTTATTTGAGCATTGCTGTTTGAAATGCTGGCTCAGGCTGCCGCTCAATGAGCCAGTTATAAGATTTTGAGACTATAAGCTGTGCTCCCAAATATGTTCCCAAATTTGCTGAGACAAAAGAGGATTGTTTCATTCATATTTATGTATTTTATATATGTTTCTCTCTGAGTCTGTACTGGAAAGGGCAAGGCCTCTGAACACTAAGAGATGTGATGGAACTGGAAGGCAGCTAATTAATTATTCGCTTGAACAATTTGCTGCCATTTGATTGAACAGTTTGTTTAATCCCAGTGAGACAGAGTAAAGTATGAACTGATGGTAGAATGCTTGCAACAGCAAGTAAGGTCTGGTCAATGCTATATGATCCAAGCTCTGTTTTAGGCTACAACACTGACTTAACTCACCATGCCATGTAAGGCCTCTCTTCTTCTGCTACACCCTTGTAGAAGATAAAAATAATGCACTACTTCAATGAGTCACAATCCATCAACTCCACTAGTGAATGCAACTTTTCCCAACATTTGAGGATGCATTAAGACACAGAACTGTCAACAAAAGCTACAAATTCTGTCATAGAAGGAGGAAATTTATAGAGCCATAAAAAGGAAAGCTGGAAAAGGTAACAAAAGGTCATCCAGTCTGTCTTACTTCCCTGAGAATGGCTTAATACCTATTTAAACTGTTCCTGACATGTGTTTGTCTAGGCTGTTCTTAAAATGTTTGAGGATATAGACACTGCTATCTCCTGCATTTTGTTTAGGATTTTGCTTAAAATTTGTATTTTGGAATTTGTCTTAATATTGTGGACTTAACTCCTCCTTCCTGCAATTTAATCCTTTTTATTCTCATCTTGTGCATGGCCACCAGAAGTAATTTATGCCAGATGATACCATATATGGTCATTGCACACGAGAAAATAAAATACCATTTTACAATAACAAGTGAATTCACATGTATACTTGGGAATGACTTACTGTAGGGTACTGCTTTAACTGTAGTCTTGCTTATGAAAAAAGTTATATATAAAAGATTATCATTTAGGGGCAGTGAAAGGGCTGCTGAAATCAGTGGAGATGTTTTACACTGATATTCCTTTTTCCATGCAGCTGAAATATGAATTAACTTTCAAAGTAAGAGGTGGTTAAATCCTCTCTTCTACCACGAAAGTCTACCACTACCCTTTCACTTGGGAATTACATCTTGTGTTTTCTAGGTGCTTTTCTAAGTCAGAATTTGCCTTCCTTTTAATCAAAGGGATAAGGAAGTCTTCCATTGATTTAAACCAAAATCAATACTTTGCTATTAATTCTCCTGAAATCAATTGGTAATTTCTGAATTAAAATGTTATTTGTCAAGAAAATATAGGCCTGGATGTACATAATGAACCTACTTTTCATGTCCCTTGGGTTTTGTGGAAGTGTGACATCACTGATCTTCTTCTTGCTCTAGAGTATGTAAGTAGAGCAAAGACATGTATCTCCTTGAGAATCCCAGATGCTAGATTCACCATACAGGGAGCAAATAATCAGAGAAGTCAAATGTGAAAGCCACACATGCAGGTAAATTTTTCTGACCTCACATACTAGAAATAAAACATCTATGTCTCAAACAACATTTTTACACTTAGCCACTTGTGGGAAGGATGACTACAGTCAGTTGATATGTATCCTCTTCTCTCATAGCTGGAGTTTCAAAATCAGAGTGAGACTAGAAACAAACATGAACAAATCAGCATTACCAGTTAATGTGTTTTCTGCTTTTCTACTGCCATGGTTTAAGCTCAGCTGGCAAAACAGAACCATGCAGCCCCTTGCTCACTTCTCCTCCCACCCCCCCTTCCTCTCCCCTCTCCTGGAGGGATGGAGAGGAGAATCTAAAGAATGTAACTCTCATGGGTTGAGATAAGAACAGTCCAGCAACTAAGGTATAACACAAAACCACTACTGCTACCACCAATAATAATAATGATAAGGGAAATAACAAGGGAAGAGAATACAACCGCTCACCACCTGCCAACCGATACCCAGCCTGACCTGAGCAGAGATCTAGCCCTTCCTGGTAACTGACCCCAGTTTATATGGTGGGCATGACATGCTGTGGTATAGAATGCCCCTTTGCCTAGTTTGGGTCAGGTGTCTTGTCTCTTCTTCTTCACAGCTTCCCCATCTCCCTGGCAGAGCCTAAGACAAAGTCCTTGGTTGGAGTAAATGTTACTGAGCACCAACTAAAAACGTTGGTGTTATCAGTGCTGTTCCCAGGCTGAAAGTCAAAAACACAGCACTGCACCAGCTACTAAGAAGGAGAAAAATGACTGCTACTGCTAAACCCAGGACACCCATAGCAGAGATGTAAGATATGAAAAGAGATGCTGTTAACTGAAATGATCTCAGCATAGCTTGGACAAACCCAATTTCAGGTGAGTGCTGTTGGTACTGTTGCGAGTGATCACATTCACAACTTCAATTTCTATACACCTGTGCACATGGATTGTATCCAGGGTATTGCTTCCCAAATGTCTATGCCAGGGGAAAGATGTAGGCAGCTTCTTCTGTGCTGTGCTTCGCAATTCAGGGGAAGTCTAGGTTAGATATAAAGAAAAACTTCTTTACTGTAAGGGAGGTGATACACTGGAATGGGCTGCCCATTGAAGTTGTGAATGCACCATCCCTGGTGGTGTTCAAGGCCAGGCTGGACAAAGCCTTGGATGACATGGTTAAGTAGAGGTTACTCCCTGAATTCATTTTACAAAAAGTACATGCTTAATGATGGCTCCAGTTTTGTAAAGAAAAGTAATCTGAAAAAGACCACTGCACCTACAGTGCGCAGACAGCAGCCTTCATTAGTTTGGAGGGACTGCACAACTGAATGCATTTTAGCCTTTGCTTCTGGATTGAGATCTCTTTTCTAAAAATTTTCAATGATCTGCTGAAAGGGATGAGCAGATGACAATTATGGATGAGCATCTTGTGGTGGGCCTGTGGAGAGGAATTTATACAACCACACAAGGGAATGAGCAAGGAAGTGACACAAAGATTCATAGGTGGAAGCAACCAGTCTGACACTTTCCTACCATCACTAATTTATCTTTAAACTCTCTAAAACACTAGCTAGCAAAGTGCATGATTTCTGAAGGGTGCCAAAGAGTGCTCAGCTCTATTCAGCTCTAAGGAAATGCAAATTGCAATAATTTTCCTTAGTCAAGTCGAAGTTTGGACTTGTTTGAACGCCCTGCTCCATTTCCCACCCTTGGCATGTGCTCTCTTTGCAATGTTGCTGGAACGGGAGTCAAGGACAACGCTGAGATGATCAATGTGATCAAACGAATGCCGATTTATTAGACAAAGTGCCAGCCTTATATAGGAATTTCTCAGTAAAGCTACATTGATATGGCAATTGCTGATTGGGCACCTTAACCCTTAACAATGCTTATGATTGGATAGCTCTGTCCTGGGAACTCGACCTTCAGACTGTCTTGTTTTCTCCTCTACTACCAGTGATGTTTTCTTCACTCTTGTTTTTGCCTGTCTGCTGGTGGTGTTTTCTTCACTTCCTAATCCATGGCCTTCAGATTATCTTTAACTCCGTTACTATTCTCAGGCAAGCTGCCTTACACTGAGGCCTCTGGATTGCTCACAAAATGCCCATTGTCAGACTGCCTGTCTACAAATCCCCCTTTTTGTTTTTGAGCAATCCAGACTGATGTTAAATTCTTTTAACCGTAGATATACATCGCAACATATAATCTGCTATGAATACAAGCAAAACCAAAGCATACAATCAAATTCTTAGTCCATCCAGGAATTCCCCTTCCTTTAAGGAGTTTTGTTAACCAATTCAGTTTCCATCAGATATTTTACCCCCTATATCATCATCGACATCTGCTTACAACAAACAGTCTACTGTATTATAAGCAGATACACACGCAATAGCTAGCTATATTAGTGGATACATAATCGATGGCTTATAGTGTTAAGATTGGATACATATATGATGAAGCACACAGCACACAGTTATACTTGGTTATATGAAAACCTAGCCTTTAAAGCTTGCTAACAGTTCACTAATGTATCTTAACATACTTGCTAACTTTTGGATAACTTTAAAGAATGTAGTCTTCCCTAATATTCCCCCTATTTGCTTTAAGCAGTGAGCACACTAAGTTAATTCGTGATACAACACATCCTTATCTACAAAATCATCTAAAATTTCTGTTATTTGGGTGGGTCATTGTACTATCCATACCTTCTGAATACATTTAGAAAATATTGCTTTTCCACAGGCAAGCAATCCACAACCAATGGCTAGCAGTGCTATTAGAGTAATTAACAGTTGAGCCAGGCTCAGGGTGTAGCCATCCACTAAATCCTAACTGCTTAAGCCAATTATCAAGGCCATGTTCTACTTGAATTTCACAAATATGATCTTGCATTTGTTGAAGCTTATTGTATATGGATTGCAAATGATCAGATAAGTTAAAACAGCATAAACCATCAAAATCTTTACAACAGTGGCCATATGCTGGCAATAAAAAATCAATGGCTGCTCGATTCTGCAATATAGCCTTGTGATTACTGTCGACATCCTTCATAAGATCTGTTAATACATCGGATGTCATGTTAGCCTGCTTCGCTACTCAACACTCCAGTTTTCGTAAATTTGCATTTGCAATAGCGGTGGCACATCCAGGACAAAATATGCTCGCTAATGCGGTCTCTTCTTTGCTAATTAGTGACACAGTCTGTGCAGGCACTGCTGAGCTGAGTCAACTCCAACACTCTTTTGGAACGGTGACTTTTTGTGGTATTTAACATTGTGGCAGGTGGAGCCATCAGACTAAGTTGACCAAGATAACAAGGTCCACCAATTGCTTGCTTTGGAATACCCTGCCAAGCATGATTTCCACAGATTAAGAACATTCCTCTGGGCAGAGCGCGTGAGACATGAACAGTTAGTGCAACAGTAGCCCATGGAGTTTCCAGTCCCACTGCTCCACCACACCAGCTTGGCTTCAGTTCAAATAGGTGGTTGTTCGCAGACCATATGGCACTACAGGATGTCCGGTAACACCTGTCCAAGTCCCCTGCAATTCTCTATCCAACCAGTATCGCAATCTTCCTGTTAAATTTCCTTCAAAACCAAAGCATCTGCCATCATTAGTGCCATTTATTGCTCCTGCCAATTCCAATTCCAGTGGATCCCATGGGAGTGTCACCTTCAAATCTTGAATTAATAAGAAGGACATCCACCCAAGGATTCTAGACATTACGTTACCATTAACCCCATAGGGCATTTTCTTATTTTCTTTTGTCCACCAATCTGATTTTTCTCTCTAGGTTGCTTCTAATTTTAAGATTGTTGTATTAGCCACTGAATCATTTTTAAGAAAATCTCTAAACCATTCAGGTTCTAACATCAGGACACCAATGAAACAAGTTCTAAATGGGTCTTACACTGAAGCTAATGAAAGACAAAAGGCAGATGTGTTGGTTTTGTTGGCCCATTTTACCCACATATTTTCCCTTGGCAATGCCATATCTAACAGTGCGTCCTGAAGAGCACATATCATTTCAACGATAATGCTGAAGATGAAGAGGTGACTCGTCGGTCTGGCTTCACCCATCGACTTAGTACGCACAGTGGGTCACAATCTGTTGAGACACAAACATATCCTTGACCAGTCATAACTACTTCAACAGGCCCTTTCCATTCTCCAGTACAGAATCACAGAATCCTAAGGGTTGGAAGGGACCTTGAAAGATCATCTAGTCCAACCCCCCTGCGAGAGCAGGGTAACCTAAATTACATCACACAGGAACTTGTCCAGGCAGGCCTTGAATATCTCCAACGTAGGAGACTCCACAACCCCCTTGGGCAACCTCTTCAAGTGCTCTGTCACTCTCACAGTAAAGAAGTTTCTCCTGATGTTCACATGGAACTTCCTATGCTCCAGTTTACACCCATTGCCCCTTGTCCTATCACTGGACATCACTGAAAAGAACCTATTTCCATCATCCTGACACTCACCCTTTACATATTTGTAAACATTGATGAGGTCACCCCTCAGTCTCCTCTTCTCCAAGCTAAAGAGACCCAGCTGCTTCAGCCTCTCCTCATAAGGAAGATGTTCCACTCCCTTAATCATCTTTGTGGCTCTGCACTGGACTCTTTCAAGCAATTCCCTGTCCTTGAACTGAGGGGCCCAGAACTGGACACAATATTCCAGGTGCGGCCTCATCAAGGCAGAGTAGAGGGGGAGGAGAACCTCTCTTGACCTATGCAAATCTTTATACTGTACCCGTGCACCAGAAAACTTTACACAGCCAGATGCTAGAGTGTTACTGTGGACTACAATAGGTGGTTCTGTGCGATCTCCCATTAGCCGCAAAAAATTTAAAACATACAGAGCCTTTGCAAGATGTTCTTGCGGAGAAACAGAAACTTCCCCTTTCTGCTTTTGCAAAAGGTCTTTCAAGGTGGCGTGTGCACGCTCAACAATTGCCTGTCCAGTGGGTGAGTGGGGAAGGCCCATAACATGACGGATACCCCACTGTGCACAAAACGTTGAAAAGGTGTGAGATGTATACACAGGATCATTATCAGTCTTAACTTGCAGTGGAACACCTAGAGCAGCTATGGCTGCATACATGTGATGAATTACATGCCGTGCAGTTTCTCCTGTTTGAACTGTTGTCCAAATTGCTAAAGAAAAGGTATCTATGGATACATGCACACACTTAAAACAACCAAACTCTGGAATATGAGTGGCATCCATTTGCCATAACTGAAGAGCTAGGAGTCCTCGGGGGTTTACCCCGAGCCCAAGGCTGAAGCCACTTTTTTGGAAAGCTGGACAAGAATGCACGATGCCTTGTGTGTCTGTGAGTGAGATACCAAACTGTCGTGATAACATCTTATCACTTTGGTGAAAAAAATAATGCGAAAGTCACGCCTGTGTAAATAAAGTTCGGTGGTGGTCCTGCCCAAACTGGACCTGCTACCAATTGGTCAGCGTGCTTATTGCCTATAGTTAATCCTCCACAATTTTGGTGACTGCGAATGTGAGCAATGAAGTACGGACAATCCCGACAATTCACTGCTTGTAACAACTGCAATAAGACTTTCTGCAAAAATTTGTTAGATAGGGTTTTTACCATTGACCTTTCTATGCGTTGGACTATTCCCACTACATATAGTGAATCTGAAACAATATTTGCAGGTTCTGTTTGCCAGGTGAGGAAAACCCAGACTACTGCTTTTAACTCTAAAGTTTGCAAGGAGTCGCCTGTTTGCCCATGAATTAGCTGTTTATTCCATTCCCCATTTTGAAACCAGGTGCTACAGCTGTTTTTGACCTCCCCGGGCATCTGTGAATACTGTGAGTCCCTCTACTGGGGTTTCTGATCGCCAGGGCTTTTCTTCCCATTCTTGGTCCATCAGCAGTGGGAAAAGTTTGACCTTTGGAAATACATTAGTTATTTTTCCAAAAAAAATCTGCTGTGGTTATCTAAAATTCCAAGGAATAATTTTCTACACATGACAAATGTGCTGAAACTATCGGCAAAATAATCTCATTGGGATCTCAACCAGAAATATCTATTATGCATTTATGGCCTCACATGATGATGTGTGCAAAAAGTTCTGTTCTTGTGGGAACTGTTTTTTGTGGCTGATAGGGTAAAAACACCCATTCTAAAATGTGAAAGGACCTATCTTGCCACTGTGCGATTAACCCTAAGGGGTGCTGTTGCTGTTTTCCAGAATTTACAATAATTAGGCTGGTTAGGTCATCAAAGAGACAGCGAGAAGTATAACCAGTGGCTATCTTCTCTTTGATTTTAGTCAAAGCTTGTCTCTGTTTGTCTGTTAGACAGTGCTTTTGTCCGGCCCCAGTCTCCTGACCCAATAAGGGCATTGAAGGAGCCAGATCATCGTTGGTAATGCCACAGATGTTTCTTACCCACTGAATGTCTCCTATAAGCTTTTGCACATCTGACAGAGTTTTAATTTCTGTTACAATTTTTACTCTCTGTAGCCTGATATTGCTTCCTGAAATGATCCAACCCAAATAATTCCATGGTGCAGTGTGCTGGATTTTTTCCAGAGCAATATGTAGGAACTTGTCAGCCAGAGTGTCTCCCACTATGTTCACAAAATCTTGTGGGATTGTTTTTCCTGCTATTAAGTTGTCATCCATATAATGGTAAATAATGAATTCTCTATATTGCTGTCTGATCACATTCAAGGCCCATGCCACATATGTTTGACAAATAGTGGGGGAATATTTCATACTCTGAGGTAACACAACCCAGTGTTATCGTTTCGCCGGTTCCTGCTTGTTTACACTAGGAAGAGTGAATACGAATTTTTCACAATCGTCAGGATGTAGACGAATTGTAAAGAAAACAATCTTTCAAGTCTATTGTAAGAATTTCCCACTGCTCAGGGATCATAGCTGGAGACGGTAGCCCAGGTTGTAACACCCCCATATCTTGCATAACAACGTTAATTGCTCTTAAATCCAGTAAGAGCCTCCATTTACCAGATTTGTTTGAATCATAAAAATTGGGATGTTCCATGGGCTTGTAGAAGGCACTATATGCCCCGCCTGCAGCTCTTCATGAACCAGTTCCTGTACTTTTTGCAGCCTGTCCTCTTTTAGTGGCCACTGATCTACCCAAATGGGTTTCTCTGTCATCCAGGTCAATTTTAACATAGGTGGCTGCTTATCAGTGACTGCCCCTAAAAAGGCAAGGTGATCAGCCTCGTGTGCAGCTGGCTCAGGACATCTCTCTACAGAAAAGCTACAGGGAGTTGTAAGACATAAAGCTTGAATGACACAAAGGCCCCATCTGACAACAAGCATCCCACAACATCTCGGCTAATAAATGTCTTTTGACAACCACCAACTCCCATTACTCCTGTGGGCGCTGAAACCAATGGCCACGTTGAAGGCCATTACAGTGACATCAGCCCCTGTATCCACTATAGAATCATAGAATAGTAAGGGTTGGAAAGGACCTTAAGATCATCTAGTTCCAACCCCCTGCCATAAGCAGGGACACCTCACACTAAACCATGTAACCCAAGGCTTCATCCAATCTGGCCTTGAACACTGCCAGGGGTGGAGCACTCACAACCTCCCTGGCCAACCCATTCCAGCATCTCTTCACCCTTACAGGAAAGAGTTTCTTCCTTAGATCCAATCTATACCTCTCCTGTTTAAGTTTGAACCCATTACGCCTTCTCCTGTCACTACAGTCCCTAATGAAGAGCCCCTCCCCAGCATCTCTATAGGCCCCCTTCAGATACTGGAAGGCTGCTATGAGGTCTCCACGCAGCCTTCTCTTCCCCAGGCTGAACAGCCCCAACTTTTCCAGCCTGTCTTCGTATAGGAGATGCTCCAGTCCCCTGATCATCCTCGTGGCCCTCCTCTGGACTTGTTCCAACAGCTCCATGTCCTTTTGATGTTGAGGACACCAGAACTGCACACAATACTGCAGGTGAGGTCTCATCAGAGCAGAGTAGAGGGGCAGGATCACCTCCTTTGACCTGCTGGTCACGCTCCTTTTGATGCAGCCCAGGATACGGTTGGCTTTCTGGGCTGCAAGCGCACACACTGTCGACTCATGTTCATTTTCTCATCGACCACCACCCCCAAGTCCTTCTCCGCAGGGCTGCTCTGAATCTGTTCTCTGATCAACCTGTAGCTGTGCCTGGGATTGCTCTGACCCGGGTGTAGGATCTTGCACTTGTCATGGATGAACTTCATGAGGTTGGCATCAGCCCACCTCACAAGCGTGTCAAGGTCCCTCTGGATGGCATTCCTTCCCTCCAGCGTATCCACCAAACCACACAGCTTGGTGTCATCAGCAAACTTGCTGAGGGCACACTCAATCCCACTGTCCATGTCAGTAAGCTATAGCCTTGATCTTTATTGATCAGCCATTTTTGTGACTCAATGTTATTTCCTCTTTTGGTTTACCACTTGAGATGTCCAAAGCAAGCAACACAGATGGCTGACCAGTAGACCCAAAACTTCCCTGACCTCTCTTTTTCGACTCCTTTTGAGGAACTTTTGATTCAAATGGAAACAATTGGGCAATTTTTTCTTCTGCTGGGATTACTACAAGAGGCGTTATGGTATATACCATAACTTGAATATTTCCAGTAAAATCCGCATCAATTAATCCTTGGGACTACAAAAATACCTAGCCATGAGGCTGAAGATCTTCCAATCAAAAGAGCACTTAACTCATGTCCTAAAGGCCCCCGTAGCTGGGATGCTACCAATTGGACCTGGGAATTGCCCAGTGTTATGGCTACTGCGGTTGCCACGTCCACTGCAGTGCTGCCTGTTGTGGCTGAGGCAACGCGGTCCAGGCACCCTGCATTTGTGTTGGAGCACAAGGGTAAGTGCTGCTCTTGGGGTTTCCCGATTGCCTACACTCCTCAGTGTTGTGGGTCGGCTTATTGCAGCGAGCACACCACTTCACTCCCTGTTTGCGAGGTGCTCGACACTGAGAACGAAAATGGCCAGATTTTTCGCAGTTGCAACGCTTATGATCTCGCTTATTTTTACCCTTGTCCTGAACTATTGGCTGGACAGCAGCACCTACCGCTTCCGCCACGTAGGCCGCTTTTTGCTTATGAACCATCCGTTTTACCGCATCTAGCATTTGAGCTGCTGATACACACCGAGGCAATGTACTTAATATCTGTTTAACCTGATTGTTTGCCCCATCAAATGCAATCATATCCAACATTTTTGCTTTCATATCATTGCTCAAATCAAGATTCCCAGCCAGCTCATTAAGCAACCAATCAATAAATTTGGGATAAGCCTCTCCCTGTCCCTGTTTTAAGGACCAGAATCCAGGGTTGGCTTTATCATTAGGCAAGGACAACCAGGCTCTCAATCCTAGTTCT
This sequence comes from Agapornis roseicollis, assembly GCA_002631895.1. Classification (NCBI taxonomy): domain Eukaryota; kingdom Metazoa; phylum Chordata; class Aves; order Psittaciformes; family Psittacidae; genus Agapornis; species Agapornis roseicollis. Next base: position 13,948 of record NDXB01017721.1, read on the forward strand.
TGTGAACGAACCAACACCCTTGGGTGAAGTTGCACTTGCATTTGCGGATCAATAAACTTCCCTTTGCTGAAATAGGCATCTACTGGGACCCCAAATAGGGGATCTCCTTGCTGCCAAGGTTGGTTAGCCTCTGCCATACACTCTACCTCCCACATACTTAAAATAAAATCTGCAGACTTGGTGGTAACAGGGTCTGCACTATCATTTTTATATCATAGGGCACTAATGTGTATGCTGAGAAGATATGAGTGATAACCGATTGAGTATGCGGTGCTTTCAGGCCATAGCCTCGCTTCTTTTATGATTTTTAAATCAAAAGCCTCCCATTCCCAACAACCCTGACCATTATCAAACACCGGATATAATGATAGACCTTAAAAATCCCCTGAAATCACAGCATTCTCTATTGCTCCCTGCCATTTTAGTGCCAGATTATTCCCTCCCAACACCTCTCCACCCCCCTTTTTGCCCTCCCCAGACATGTTAGGGATTGGGGAATGTTGTATCGCTTTACCTTGTGCCTCCAGGGCTCTTAATTTCTGCAGGAGCTGCTGCAATTGAGCATCTCCCAGCCCCGTTACTTGTTGTTGGTGTTCATCCAAACGAGCGAAATTGTCTCCAGACTCTGCGTCTGACTCGGGAAGTGGAGGAAACAAATCGGGCTCTGACTCTGGTGATTCTGGCTCCGGTTTCGACTCCGATTCAGGGTCTGCGGGATGGTGGTCGCTCAACTCGCTGTTAAAATGGACCACCAGCTCCTTGTTGGCCACTGCTGCGATGTTGTACTCCATTCTTTTAAGGCTTCTGGCATGGTCTTTTTTGGAGGGGTCTTTGGGATCACTGGGGGAGAGAAAGCCATCGCGGATGAACTGTCGTTACCCTCTTTTCTATCTTCACTCTCAGGAATGCTCTCGGGTGCCGTACCAAGACTGATGTTGCAGCTGTTCTCTCTGATTTTATTTCTTTTAGAGTCTCTAACACTAGTCTCCACAAAGTGAAGTGCTTCTGGGCCTTTTAGACCCCTTGCTAATTTCATCCAACAGTGCTTGTTTGAATCGGTCCCATTCCGGAACCTCAAACGCAGCCTGTACCAAGGGTAATTAACCCTGGTCACAGGAACATTTTAACAGCCTTTGGAGGGCGGCACTATCGTATTGCAGTCCTGTCTAAGAGAGAATATTTTGGAGGAGCTTCACCACTGCCTGTTCATCTTTGGATAGTGAGTGCCCCCTCTTCCCCCCCCCACCGCTCACCTGATCAGGGTGAGATTCCTAGGGTCAAGCTCCATTCTGTTCCAAGGCTCTGCATTAGGTCCACATTCACAGATAGTTTTAGCCCTAACAGAAATCTAAAATCACTTTGGATTAGGTCCTTTTTTTAAATTCAGTCTTTAGAAAGTAAGCACTTCACAGCAGTGATCAGTGTTCTAAGACACCCTAAACGTATGCAGAATTGCTGCAGGAAGATGAAGGGGATTGTAACTATAGTTATCGTTTGGGCTGTTACAGAGAAGTTATTAATCAAAAACTTTCTCTCACTGACAGTGACAGGGTTCTCTCTTGGTTTCATTAATGTCTCATTTGATTTCATATCAGTCTCAAGAAAGTCAAAACACAAAGATCCATGATGGGTATTTTTTTCAGAGACATGAAAGATGAGGGAGCAATAGAAAGGTGGATGTAACCAAAATATCAGACGGGTAAAATAACCCAATTTGTCAGAAGACTAAGCATCTGAAGCCATATAACCAATCAGATATTTTGTTGAGATGCCACACTTTCCAGGTTGCAAATTATGTTAAACTCTTTACATTTCCTTCATTTAGCTCCTTAACTTTAAAAAGCCCCATTGCTAGTTTTGGGAAAAAGCTAGGGCTGAATTCCCAGAGCTGCTATGTTGTTCTGCTGAATATTGAAGCACTGAATAAATAAAAAGTATGGGGAAAAGCCATGTATGAACAAGAAAGTGTTGGTAAAGGCTTGGGTCATTAGGTGATATATAGAAATAAATATGAGACAAAAAAGTATTTGTCACACATTAGATTCAGGGTTATTAACTACTACAATGCTGGAAATTGAAGGGTCCTTCTCACTATTCTGAAGTCCTCAAAAGAAGGGAACTCACATTTTCTCCTTACTTCTGACCTACTCTGAATTCTAACACTAACACAAAGGTTGTATCTGAAAGAGAATATCTGCTCTTCTCCTCATTCAGAGATAAAGTATTCACAAGATAAAAAGAGACCTAGAGGGCAGGGGGGCCCAATACTGTTGGATGATATTCAAGGAAGCCTTGGGTGGCAGGGTTTAGTGTGAGGTGTTCCTGCTTATGGCGGGGGGGTTGGAAGTAGATGATCTTAAGGTCCTTTCCAACCCTAACTATTCTATGATTCTATGATCACCTGCTACAAGCTCAGGGGTGTTGCATCCCAAAAAGAAGGAAGTGCAGCAGGAGGGCCAGGAGACCTCCTTGGATGGATAAGGAGCAGCTGCTGAGAAAAATGCCAAAGAGGTATTTGAAGAAATGATGGGAGGAGTGGACCTATGGCATGCAGCCTTGGCTGCTTACACAAATCAAATCTACTGAAATTGCTGTGAGTTTATTTACACAGATACGTTCTTTATACTATTTAGATCCTAATTTATTTACAGCCTGTATTCCTAAAGTCAGCATGATCACCTTTCAGTATTTTCTATCTCCCTTTTCAGCACCCTAGACAACAACACATTTAAATTAAATACAATAGACAGTATTTCAGACAAAACTTCAGACTAGAGTTAGTGAATACATGCAAACTGTTCTCACTGCATAAGACTTTATTCCCTCAGGCCATTCCATAAATATCAGCCTGCTTATTTCTCATTTAGCCCAGTGTCACTGGAAGTGAATCAGACCCTTAATATTATTCCTTATGTTTATTTATGCTGACCACTGCACTCACCAGTCTCACTTTCAGAGAAAGACAGACAGAGTCTTTCTTACTGCCAGAGCTACAAGACAAGGAACGCAGAGTCAGGAGGACATGTTATTACGAAGACTTCACATCCATATAGCCTTCTTCTTGAAATAAATCTTGTGGTATTTGTAAACCTTATGTGTCTTTGTAACACACTGTATAGTAGATTGACACATCATTTTAACTGAGCTATATAGTCTGCATAGTCTGTTGGTACAAGCCATGTTATACACTTGTTTAGAATTATATCAAAGCAGTTAATTGTTTATTATCAACTCTATAATGTGGACACCCCAGCAAATTTACACAGCAGCAGCAAATAAGATGCCAAACAGAAACAGACCCCTAAACGTTTGTGGTTGAAAGGTAGCATTGTTCTGTGTGAACCATGAGAACAGATTGCTGCTTCTTTTTTAGCTCTAACAAAAACAAACAAACAAAACAAAACAAAACAAAACAAACCCAAACCTCTTGTATCAGGGTTTCACAGCACAGTTTACAACCCAAACTACGTGTATACATGACAACAAATGTGGCTTTTCCCTATAAAAAGCTTCAGCCTTTGCTTGGCACAGCCTTTTATAAGAGGCAGAGAGCTGTACTTTGGCAGCTTTGGCCTGCTAAAAGTTTCAGAAGGTAAAACATTGCTGAAGAAATAAAATGTTAAATCTAATGCTCTACAGTCCTTAAAAGGGTTCAAAAATCAAGTGTTGTATAAGGAAAGGGTTGCAGACCTTGAAAAGCAATATACCTGAAAACCAAGACTGTGATATCAGAGGCTGCTGCTCCTGAGGACTGTTTTTTTGGCAAAGATGTGTGCAGATGCAGAGCTTGAATAACCTGGGTGATACAGAGCAACAAGGTAGAGGCACTTACTTCAGCAAGACACACTAACTTTTGAACTCATTTCAGACAAAACTCAGTAGATTCCTGTATACTACACATACAGAGACATGTGCACACAGAATACTGAGGTCTCTGTCTGAATCTCTATATATCTATAGCTACTTCTGTCATATATCCACCGTATAACCTTTCTCCCAGTTAATGCCCTACTGTCTCACAATGTCTATAAGAGGAATGAAATATCTTGGAAATCTGTCAGTATTTCACTTTATTTATTCACACATACAGAATTTCCCATGCTTTAAACTCACTGAATCAAAAGATATGAGCACTTGTTCTCTTAGCATTTATTGAAATGGTTCCTCAAAACTCTTGCAGTGTTTTACTTCACAACAAGGTAGTGACATGACAGGAGGTTTTATTTCAGAAAGGCACTCTTAAAAGAAAAGGTGCTCTCTCCCTAGGCAAATAAAATCTATTTGTTCTATGACTATTCTAGAAGACAGTAAAAATGAAAGAGGTGGACCAGGCCTATTTGCTTAAACACTCATGGTTTAGTTGAGGTGTAGGGCATGGGTTGGACTTGATCTTAGAGGTCCATTCCAACCTGGTGATTCTGTGATTCTGTGATACTCCTCTTATTCAGGAGATATTTCCCTAAGTAGATTATTCAGTGGTTGTGAAGATGTTCCCCTTTCCTCTGCCTCTTTCTCCAACACAATTTATCAGACACTTTGGCTATGGCTGAGGTTTTGGGGAAGTGGGTCATATTGCAGTTCACTTATTTATTCAGAGCAATGACTTACTCTTTTGCTCAGCTTTAATAAAATACAATTATTACACTGTCTGTCATTGTGATTAATTCAGCAATGTTTACAGACAAGGTGATAAACAGATTTCTGGTGTTATTGCTGTCCAATGAAATAAATCAAGTTCTTCTGCTAGTTGCAATTACAGATCCATACCTTATTTCCCTCTTCTCTTCCTTCTAGTTTGTCTGTATTATCCCAAACAGATTTTAACAGTGATTCCTAATGGTATGGTGCTGTCTATGCTTGTAGAAATATTGTCTCCAGCATCAGTTCAGCTGTGCTATGAACTGAATTCAAAAAGCTTATATGCAGTGCATAACAATTACAGCATTATTGATTCTACGAATGTAGGAACAATGGCATATTTTATACTCGAAGATGGCATTCCTTGTATTAAATGCATTTTAAGTACACCCCTTCATATATTTCTGTCTTCCATACAGACTGAGCTTATTGATGGTGGTAACTACTCACAACAGGCTCATTTGGGTAGTGGTAGAGAATACAGGTCAGAACAGACTTTACCAGATCTGCTCATGTGAATAAAGACTTTCTCCAAAGAGTCAGTCAGAAACCATCTCTATCTGAAAGAGATTTGATGCAAGGTTTGCTAGATAAAATTATCTAGCTGCCAGAAGTCAGGCACAAATGTCGAATTGTATCTTCTTGCCTTTAAATGCAACAGTTTTAATAAAAATAAAATATAAATAAGTCAAAGTCAATGAAATGATGTTTTGCAATGGGATCTGTACTAGATATTCTGCAGTGTGCCACCACTGCCACTATTTCTTCTTTTTCTGATTACCATGTAATAATAGCATGCTCAGGCCTGACCCAGCTGTTTTTTTAACAGGGGAAGAGCCTCGTATCAGGAAAACAGGCAGATTCCGACACCAGCAAATTCTTACTAGGGCTTAGTTTTAAACATCCTGATGATGAAGAACAAAAGAAAATAACCCTGCCACTTCATTCCAATGAACCAGCTTTCCAGTGTTCTTCAGACTGGTACACAGAGAGCCCTTGTCAATTCTTGCCTTAGAGCACACTTTAGAGAGATGTGCAAAGAGTGGGTGAATAAGCTCTGCCTGTGCTCTGAACAGGTCAGGTTGAAGCCAATTACCATGAAAAAACCCAGCATGCTGACATGACACTTGCTGTTGAGCTTATAAGACCAACTATTCAACAGCGCATAATAGGTAAAATTCAGGAAATAGCCTCATATAACTTTTATATGAGAATATTTCAGCCTTTGGCTGAAACTGGCTGACATGCATCATCTTCAAAACATGGAAAAAGGACAATTTCTCTACTTGCAACCAGCTTTATATCCATGCTTTTGGTAACACTCCAGACATTGTCTTCATTCATGTGATTACAGCAATACTTTTCATCTTTGATTAGTGACGATTTTTTGCTTTTGTGTTTAAAGTTGCCTCTTCCATTTTATCTGGTCTTAGGTTTTGCAAATATTGATGTTCTGAAAGTGTGTTGCTTTGGTTTTTACTCTCTGGCATTTCTGTTCTGCAATGATGCCTCATAGAAGTTGTAGTTCAATTGTCCCATCCACCCATCCTGCTCTTCAGGGTGCACTTTCTGGTTAGACAGCATCTCCAACCATCAGCTGCAAGCTTGTCTTCTTTTCAGGAGGATATGTACCTAACCATATAGAACCAGGGGACCATTTTATGACTAGTGAACAAACTCAAGTTCTTCCTATTATCTGAATCCCATTTCCCCCTAAACTCTAAAAATCAAGATAAATTTACTTTTATAATGTTTGTTTTTTTTTCTTTAATTCCTGTCCTGGGTTCAGCAGTTGCAGTCAGTTTTTCTTCTCTTTAGTAGCTGTGTTTTGACTTAACCCGGGAACAAGGCTGATAAGGCCGATGTTTTTGGTTGTTGCTGAGCGATGTTTGCCCTGACCGAGGACTTTGTGAGCCTGATGCTCTGCCGGGGAGAAGGGGGGGCCTGGAGAAAGGAGGGACAGAACCCAAACTGACCAAAGAGGTATTCCATACCATAGCACGTCATGCCCAGGAGGTAACAGGGAGTTACCCAGAAGGAGAGGCAACTTCCTGGTCGGGCTCGTTGTTGGCGGGTGGTGTCATACCCTCTTCCCTTGCTCTCCTTGTTATTATTATTATTGGTGATAACAATAGTGATTTGTGTTATACCTTAGTGACTGGATTGTTGTTATCTGAACCAGTGGGAGTCGTATTTCTTGGGCTCTTCTTTCCTCCCACTCCTCCGGTAGCGGGGAGGAAAGAGGGGAGGGCCAGAGGGGGGGGTGGGGTTGAGTGAGTGAACGTGCTGCCTAGCTGGGTTTAAACTACGTAAATTCCTTAAATGTTTCTTGTAATTACAATAAATGAAGCTCAAAACTTCTGTGTATTTCCTCTGTTTCCCCTATAACTCATAGACATAAGGTTGCAACATCAAGTTCAGAATAAAGGGAGAAGCAGGCAGTTTAAGAAGAAGAATGGATTGCATGCAAATTTCTCTAGGTATATTAAAGTTTCATATATGCATGTTACATTTTAATTGAGGATAAAACCCCAGAAAATATGACATATACCAGCAAATTTCATTCTAATTAAAGGAGTGCTTAGACCATCAATAATTTCCATCATCACAATTTATTTCAGGTTTTAAACAAACTGCAGTTATATTTGTAGAGTGTCATCTTTTCCTGTGGCCACGTAGGGCAGGAATTGCAGTGCAGAGTGTAGTGTGTGGGCTCCAGAGAGCCTAGTGCAGCCTGAAGTCTGGCTTATAACCTTGCTGTTCTTGTAACTGCAGGGCAAGGACAAATCTGATCAACTGTAATTTTTTTTGTTATTATTTTCCATAATCTTCAGAAAGCAATTTCTATTCAGCTAGCAGCTAACAGTCAGGTACAAGTAAACATGATGGTTGTGGAGTTTTATTTCACAGTTAAGCCTTTATTACTGAAGGCACAAGTCTATATGCATTGTGTGCATTAAACCCAAGCCAATTCCTTGAGCAGTGATTTGACTGCTTGTATTCACTGGTGAGAACTGGGGGTTGGGAGCTTGGACTTCTGGTTTCTTATTTTCACATGTATTGCTGAATGACACTGGAAAGCTTTATTTCACAGTATCTCAGTTTCCCCAGCTGCAAAATTATGATAAGAATTAGATATTATGAGTGGAGGGACAGATTCTGACACCTTTATTCAGAACTGAGTAATGCAATCAATTTCAGCCTGTGGAAAATGTAACAGCATCTGGCCACTATTGTTTACAAAGGAAATAGACTCCTGGCTGATGGATTAGATCAGATTTCAGTGCTGAGATGTTACCATGAAAGGTTCTTTAACACTTTAAAAATAAGATTAAAATAGATTAAAAATTAAGTTTAAAATAGATTTAAGAAAGTGTTTTGAAAGGCTTAGATAAACAAGATGTGGAGAATACTGAAGATGGTGGGAAGAACAGATCCAAGGACAAACAATAAACAAGAAGGGAGACCCTACCTAGGACAAGACAGAAAGTATGGTGTTTGTGGAGTTTTTATTTCCCTTTGATTTTTGAACTGGAAGATAAGGGTTAAGGCACAGTCTGGGTAAATTAAAACATGGCATGGGTTGCCCTTTAAAATGGAAAGTTGAGAAATTCCTCAAATACTAAAAATAAATATTTTGGCATTTTTCAAAACTGATGGCATGAAAACAGAATTTTTAATGATTCTTTTTATTTTAATTGAATTTATGCTTAATTTACTAGTTAATTCTTTGTGAGAAAAAAATACAAAATGCCCTGTTCTGTTCAAGAACCCGTTCCCACATACTCTGTCAGCAGCCATCTCCTGCCAGGTTCTGTGTTGTATGTTTTCCAAAAACAATTGTAAAGGGTTGTGACTTAGGGATGAAGAAGGAAAGAAAAGTGTAGACAACAGTCTGTCTTGCTGAGGGAAGAAAAATCCAATGAGGTTTTAAACTCAGTCTCTGGGCAGCACAGGGAGAAAGGTCTCTGAGAGACTTTCTCAGCCAGCCCAGACTGAGCCAGACCAGTTTGTGTATTATAGCTTAAAGCACCTTTAAGCCATTAGTACTACTGGAATTGTCATTTTTCCCAGGTCTGCACAAACCAGATCGTTCTGTCTGATCTGTTTCTTTCCAGAATGCTGAGGTCAAGTAGATTTTACTGAAGGATACCTACTGTCTTCCTAAAGACTTCAAGGGACAATGAGATGTCCCTTTCTCTTGTAAATTCCCCCTGTGTTTAGCTAATTTTGCTGCTAGGAAATTTTACCATTTACAGTCACTGGCTCATCTAATAATTTTCTCTGAATGACTGAGAAGTTCATTATGAGCATCTGTTTTGTAAACATTATAAATTATGTCAAGTGATTATGTCTTTCTACCATGAAACTTGCAGGGATTTTCATTTGCTTCTCAAAAAAGATGAGGAAGAGACATAAGCAAGAGGAAAACCAGAACTAACCCAGCACCATACAGTGGCCACTAGAGCTGCACTGCCATGGAGGAGTGAAGTCTTTTGGGGTGCTTGGCCCCTCTCTGTGTTTTCCAGTGCAAAGTGGGGCCCAGAGTAGTTACTTGGTGTTGAATAAGAAGAACATTTTTCATTCAATCAAATTCCAGTAAGTCCTTCAGGAATCTAGACCTGTAAAGAGATATGTGACTGCTGCCTAAGCAACTTGTGTCTATTTCCTAATTTTAAGTGATCAACAAGCATAAAGGCGAAGGTGTTTGAACATTTCAACCACTGAGGAAGGCAGTGATCCTTCTTACCATCAGCTGCTTCTCAGCTGTATATCTTCATTCATCATTCATTAAAAAAAAAAAAAAATCAATGTGCATGTTTCACACTCACTTGATCAAAGCCTCACAAACAGTAGGGTAAGCATTTCACCTAGGGAAATGATTATGTTGTGTGGAGGGGGGAGATTGATAGCTGTTCAAAGGCCACTGAGACCATGCAAGCCTCAATGTTTTTCTAAACCCATCAAAAAATATTCCCTTGAAAGCTCTCTGCCATTCAGGGACTTATTTTTCTTCAGTTTGAGGAGGTTTTAAGAAGGTTTGCAGGAATTGCAAGAATGGACAAGGGTGGAGTGGATGGAGATTGCTCATGGTGGAACGGGCATCCAAAGACCTAGTGCCATGATGACAGAGGCTTAAAAGGGATAGAGGCAATTGAAAAAGGGGGGCAAACATAGAATAAGAGCACAGAATAGATGCATGTCCTTCAGCTATTCAGTGTATAACAGATCTCTTGCAAAGCAAGGTTGTGGGAGCTAGCATTAGACTAGCAGTGAAGAAAGTCCAGGTCTCTTCAACTGCGTAGGACCTGGTCCAGGCTCCACAATGGGAGGAAACCCCTTGCTAACAGTCAAGGCTTGTGAGGCACATCCTGAAGAACATTGGATTTCTGCTGACAGAGCACAATAATCGCTCTCTGTCTTACCCACACACACCATTCTCCTCAGACTGATTGCCAGTCTTGGGGAAGAAAAAAGAGACCTTTTGAAAGATATGGATTAAATCTGACAGTTTAACACTTTGTATCCTGGAGGCATGACACAAGCTCCTTTTCATCCTCCAGCCATCTCCCTGAGGGGAACAGTGCTAGCTCCAATTTACAGGTCCAGAAGCAGACACGAATTGAAGTGCTGTGACTTAGTTCAAGCTATGCTCTGAAGATCACGTTGTCTTCTGGAAATAAATCTAATTTGCAAACTTTCTCCTCAGATTATTTCATTTTTCATTTTGTCCACAGGAAAAAAAGCATAATGAAAGGTTTCAATTAAATGAAGGAAGGAGTGAAAAAAACTTCAACCATTTCTTTACTGTCTTCACTAAGAGAACAGGAAGGATGAAAACCAAATGCATTTTCCAAACTCTTTTATTTTGACATTTTTCAGAAGTATTTTGAAACAAAATAAATGTTTGCTTTAGAAATGCCTCTTGGCTGAAGCAAATTTTTTTTTTTTTTTTAATTAAGTAGGAAGTTCTATATGAGATTATATTTTTGTCTCTAACAAAAATGGTATTGCCAGTATCAAACTCTAATTGGCTCTCTTTCCATCTAATAGAGGCTTTGCAAACCCATTTTTAAACTCCACTTAGGTCCTAAAAAGGGAAGCCTAGATTATCCAGTTAGTCTCTCTGTGGCTTTGACATTGCTGTTCTTTTTCCATGTAAGCCACCCCAATACCACAATGATGAATGCAAAACCCAACACCCTGGAACTGACAAAGAATGATAAACATCCCCAGTGCTCATGCTGATCCTTTGATATGTTCCTGTCTGTTTTGTCTTTGATGTCCATGATTTCCTCTGGTCTTCCACAAAACTGCTTCTCTTCCCCACAAGGCCCTGCTGCTGCATCCAAAGCTCACTGCTCATTTTTGCTCTTCAGAGTGTTGTTTGTGGGAGGGGGTGAGAAATCATCTCAGACATGCTGTGAAAAGGAAAATCATAGCCCAACCCTGCTTTCTTTGTATAATCTCTTTGTTCAAATTCCAATCAGTTCAACATACCACTGCCAGTAGATGAAAACTAGGTAAACAGACTCAAAACATCCTGTCTTGGTTTTCTTTCCCATGTAAACTGATCAAAACCAAACACGGGCTAGTAAATGAAAACACTCACATGATGTCTGGCTGTGTAAAAGCTGTAAGTAGTGAAATTAGTTTAGGGAGACTGAGTGTGGGCCAGAATGCAAACAGATGAATTTTAAATGTCTAGCAATTCAATTGCATTAAACAGCTTGTTGATATCCTACACCTATAGTGACTGAGTACCTGCAATGGTTCATTAGCTTTTATCAACAGCCATTATGAAATCATTGCTCTGCTTTCATATTCCACAGAGACATTACTGCTGACTCCCAGAAAAACAATAAGGGATCAGAGGAGCAATGGTAAGGAGTATATTGTAGGCTCTGCCTTGGAGCTGAGGAGGGAACAGAGATAGGTGAAGGTGATGCCAGAAAGATTTGTGAAGGCTCCAGAACTGAGAAGAATGATAGTTTGTTTGTTCATTGGTCCGAGCATGTGAAAAAGTGTCATTCTTCACATTAATCTGTATCATTCTTCACATTAATCTGTATCATGCCTTGTTCTGGGCTAAAATCCCCACCTTACTCTGTTCCACCACAACACTTCACACCCTATTTGCTTTCAGTAACCCTTGTTTTCCAGTCCTCCCAAGGCACCTTACTTTGCCATGCTTTGCTATTTCATATATTTCAGAGCCTGATTCTGAGTATTAAAATCACAGCCCTTACTACCTGCATTTATGTGCAACTATCAAGCAAGAATGACAACTTTTATATTAGATACATGACACAGATGCTCTGGCAAACAGATATATAAAAGTTACTTCTTTACCCAAATCTTCTGTAAAAAAGAAAAAAATAGTTTAAAAATTAACCTTTTAAGAATTGTCCAGCTGATTTATTAGTATTTTAAACCATGAAACTGCAACCTGTCCTGTCAAGCAAACCAGTGCTTGAAAATACAATTTGGTTTCATTGTTAACTTAAGATGTGATTTCACCTCAAGTCCTGAGGCACAAATCAGGAAGAAGACTAACTGATAAACCTGGAGCACTCTCAACTCCTTCACACTGCATGTACGTATGACATAGTAGCCTTTCACCGAGAACAAAAATTAGCATTGTCCAGATTTTGACATCAGCACCTTTTCCTTATTCCTGGTTGAGAGGATAACCTTGGAACATCTTTTTTTTACAGCTGTCATGAAGAAAAGAAAGAAAACTCCAAACCTTCCAGATATATTGAGCCTGCAGAATTTGGTTCCTAATTTGCAGAATTTATTTTAAAGCTTATTGAAGTCAGTCACAACATCTTTCTGGTTTTGTGCTAAACAGGCACATTTCTTCAGTGGAAAATTTTAAAAAAGTGACAACCATTCAAAAATTTTTCTTTGGAAAATTTTCTCACCTGTGACATGAACTGCTTCAGAGGTGCGTGATGGCAATGCAGGTAATTGCAATAATGAAATCTTTTGGGTTTCTGTGGTGTTTTTGTTTTTGTTTTTTTTTCTTTTATTCGAAATGGGTATTTGAAACAAAATTCACAAACTGAAATCTGTTCCTGTTTTGTCATTTTAGGAAAGTTATCAGGAAAGAACAGTTCTGAAAACCTTGTATTATATATCTTTCAAAAATTTAAGGTATTTTCCATAACAGGAAAAAAAAAATCAGTATTTTTCATAAAGCTGAACATCTACATCTTAACCAATTCTACTCCATCCTTCAGAGAAAAACACAGCTGGAGAGAGAAATGATCCCTCCTTCGTAAATATTAGGATAAAATTCAAGTTACTCTAATTGACAAAATTGCTGTGTGAATAAGGAGCAAAATTAAAATAAACTACAACATCAGCTAAAACAAAACCAGAATAAATATGTAGCAGGAGAAAATACAAAGGCTTGCTTATTTAGCTCATACTTGTGGATATTTATTTCACTGTGACGAAAACCATTGAAAATGCTGAACCTCCTAACATCTATTAAAAAAAAGCAGAGCCTTTTCTGAGCTTTGGAAGTAAGTTCTGGTCTGTCATGGTGCTGTGTCCATTACAAGATGGAAGAAGCATTCTGAGGGACAATACAGGCTTTTGTCTCTAATGGAAAAATCTAATTTGATGTCCTTCTTTAGGCAGTAGCACAGCTGGGGATAATTACACATTTCTGTCACATTCTCTGACTGCTCTCTGCTCTGTGGGAGGGTAGGAGGTGTGAACAGAGTGGCCTGATCACTGTAATGGAATATTAAAACTGAAGGAAATACTTTGGCCCTTGGACGGCATTATGGACTCTGTTTTGTCCCCTTACACCTTCTGCTCTGCAGCCTCTGCCAACCTTATTCAGCTCCCTGACACTGCCTGCCCCTCCATTGCGAAACACATCCTTCAGTGCTGAGTGCTCCTCTCCCCCAGGAAGCCCTGTTACCTTTCCTCTTACCCAGACCTCTGCAAGCTTGTGACATTCCCAACACAAAGCTCACCCAAATGCTCCACCTCATTCCTTTTCTGGGGCTTTGCAAAGAGCTTTGAATTTGCACACTATTGGTTAATAATATATGAATGTATATATTTACCACTCGGGCTGTTTAACTTGGTGTGTTTGTTTTATGTATAATGTGACACAGCTAATGTGTTTATGTTTATGGTTCAGCATCTCAAAGAGGTCATCAAAATGTCCACCCTTACTTCACTGATTTATTAAATGGTTCATGGAAATGGCCTCTTAGTCCATTTTCTCCTGTATTGTGATAAAATCAAAGCATACAAATGTCAAAATATGTACAGGTATACTAAAATCCAAACATAATTTTGTGTGTATGCCTGAGCATAAGTACAGAAAACTTAGTAATCCTACTTGACATAACCAATATACCTACAAAAAAAAAAATGCCCCAAACCCCTTAAATAAGACCTTGGTGCATGACTGAGCTTATGCCTTCATGCATTTGGTGTATTTCTTTAAATACTTTCTCTAGCTCTTCAGGAAAAGTCTTTCTCCTTGCCTTTCACCCGTACAGTGAAGACATATAAAACAATTAGTGACCAGAACCAGGGGCACATTTGTACAGCTTCAGCAACTTCCTCTGGTTTTCTTCACCGTAATTTTCTGGGCCAATGTATTCTCACTGTGCAGCCACATCAGTATCCTAATATCACACTCTTTTCCCACAGGGTGCTGTCAAAATAGTCTGCTATAAAAGAGAAAGAAGTAGGTGAGCTAAGCATTGAAGATGGACTGAAGAAAAAGTGATGCCATTTTAATCTAAAAAGACCATGATGCTAGATGATAAAGAAGACAAAACTGTCATTATTGTAATGGGCTGAAATCCTGCTCATTTGGTAAAATTCAGGGGTTTGTGTAGACAAATTATAGTCATAGAAACATAGAATAGTTAGGGTTGGAAAGGACCTTAAGATCACCTAGTTCCAACCCCCCTGCCATGGGCAAAACCACCTCACACTAAAACATGTCACCCAAGGCTCTGTCCAACCTGGCCTTGAACACTGCCAGGGATGAAGCATTCACAACCTCCCTGGGCAAACCATTCCAGTGCCTCACCACCCTCACAGTAAAGAACTTTTTCCTTACATCCAATCTAAACTTCCCCTGTTTAAGTTTGAACCTGTTACCCCTTGTCCTGTCAGATACTGGAAGGCTCGTGGCCCTCCTCTGAACTTGTTCCAACAGCTCCATGTCCTTTTGATGTTGAGGACACCAGAACTGCACACAATACTGCAGGTGAGGTCTCACGAGAGCAGAGTAGAGGGGCAGGATCACCTCCTTCGACCTGCTGGTCACACTCCTTTTGATGCAGCCCAGGATACGGTTGGCTTTCTGGGCTGCAAGTGCACACTGAAGCTGCCTCATGTTCATGTTCTCATTGACCACCACCCCCAAGTCCTTCTCTGCAGGGCTGCTCTCAATCTCCTCTTTGCCCAACCTGTAGCTGTGCCTGGGATTGCTCCGACCCAAGTGTAGAACCTTGCACTTGGCATGGTTAAACTTCATAAGANTGTTCATGTTTGACCACCACCCCCAAGTCCTTCTCTGCAGGGCTGCTCTCAATCTCCTCTTTGCCCAACCTGTAGCTGTGCCTGGGATTGCTCCGACCCAAGTGTAGAACCTTGCACTTGGCATGGTTAAACTTCATAAGACTGGCATCAGCTCACCTTACAAGCGTGTTGAGGTCCCTCTGGATGGCAAATTGCCAATACTCAAGTTGCACTTGTCCAATATAGTTGGGAGTTGTAACCATACCTACTTATAAATAATATTTTATATATTGTCTGATCCTCTGGCTCAATAAGACTGCACACTCCTACAGTCAGTGCAGAATTTTTCTTTTTGCAACTGGTGTCTGTGATTGAATTAGCACCACTGAGCTGGTTAGCTATTGATAGCAGTGAGCAGATGAGCTTTCAGACTGCAGTAGCTGTAAATGTGTCATTACTGGGATCCAGACAGGCTGGATCTATTGGGCAAGGCCAGTTGTATGAGGTTCAACAGGGCAAACTGCCAAGTCCTGCACCTGGGCCAAGATAACCCCATGCAGTGCTACAGGCTTGTGGTAGAGTGGCTGGAAAGCTGCCCAGTGGAAAAGGACCTGGAGCTGCCGGTAAACAGCCAGCTGAATATGAACCAACTTGTGCCCAGGCAGCCAAGAAGGCCAATGGCATCTTTGCCATTATCAGTAATAGTGCAGCCAGTAGGACTAGGGCAGTGAACATCCTGTACTGTGCCCTGTACTGGGCACTGGTGAGCCTGCACCTTGAATACTGTGTTCAGTTCTGGCCTCTCATTGTAAGAAAGACATGGAGATGCTGGAGTGGGTCCATAGAAGGGTAATGAACCTGGTGAAATGTCTAGAGAACAAATTATACATGGAGTAGCTGAGGGAACTAAGGTTGTTTAGTCTGAAGAAGAGAAGGCTCAGGGGTGACCTTATTGCTCTCTGCAACTGCCTGAAAGGAGGCTGCAGCAAGCTAGGTGTCAGTCTCCCAAATGTCAAGACAAGAGGTAACAGCCTCAAGCTGACTCAGGGGAGGTTTAGATTGGACATTAGGAAAAATTTCTTCACCAAAAGTGTTGCCAAGCACTGGAACAGGCTGCACAGGGAAGTGGGGGTGTTTAAAAGAGGTGGGGGTGTTTAAAAGAGGTGTGGATGTGGCACTTTAGGGTCATGGTTTAGTGGTGGACTTGGCAGTGCTAGCTTGATTATTTTAAAAGTAATTTCCAACCTAAATGGTTCCATGAGTATACTAGAGATTGAAAAACCTTACCATGTAAAGCTTTCGCAGCACAGCTCCAGATGACGCCTTCCCTTACATCTGGGTAAGAACCAGTCAACATCTCAGTATTCTGCTGTCATTTCTGGTCACACCAGATATGTAGCATGGGTTTGGGCCACAGAGATAGCTGGATGAATTTCCCAAAACCAAGTCTGACTAAATGAACACAATCTGGAAAAAATAAAATAAATAAATCTAAGGGAACATCTACAAGTTTTAACCTCCTCATCCTCTTCAAATACAAACCCTAGTCTAGAACCAAAGTCATGATGTGACAACATATGATCGCAAATGGTCCAGTCATATATACCTGTAAGGGCTACAGAGCTCTTTGACTGTCAGAAAAAGCTGAGAAAATTGTCCATTTTTGCAAAATGTTGCAAAGATGATGGAGCAAGAAAAACTCATTTATTTACAGTATATTTTTATTTATTTTCCAGCAAATTTCTCTGTCTTGATGTTAGTGGTTCAGAACAGACAGCAAGAAAATTTACCAATTCCTAGGATAAGTTTATGCCATTTAATTCTCAGGGTTTCTACTTCAGCCCTTAGCATGTCAGCCAAGAAATTATTTGCTTGGCCATGGGATTGGTAGTCACTGATTTAAATTGTGCCAAATCTGTAGGAAATTTCAAGAACAGGCAAAGGAATGGAGTGTGCCAGCATTTGGCTGTGGATAAGATAAAGATTCATAAGGATCCTCATCAGTAACGTTGCCCTTTTTGCCTTCCCTTGAGAAATCAAGTCTTTTGTTTTGCTACTTACTATGTGACCTATAACTGAAGTCATTCACTTTCTCTGGAATAGCAAGTCTCTAAGTGAGGCAGAATAATATTTTATTTGCCAGCTACAGCTTTGCTTTATATGTTTGATTGTAAATAAGCAAACATTTACTTTGGAGAATGACATTCAAGTTCAATGAGTTAGTGAATGAAAGAAGTTTAGCATGCGCTATGCTCAGTTTTTGTTTCTTGCCAGGGACACGCATACAGAAAAAGTGAACTAAGCAGTTCATGGCCAGAAGTCTACACTTGCACCTACAGGCATCTGCCTGGCTTCCACCCCCCCCCCTTCTTATATTCTAAAAATTCCCTCCAACATAAATATTACATCCAGGAATTTCAGACTGATCACAGGCATTCCCAACAGGTCTCAGCTGCTGCTGGTGATGGCTGTTTCCATGTTATCAGCTGTGTTGCAGACTGACTGTACCAGAGAGATTAGCTCAGCTGTGACACTTGCACAGGTTCAGTGGCTATCATGTGGAACTCAAAAGGAAGGCAGACCTAGCCCAGATCCTTCAAAAGATTTTGACATTTACTTGACACTGATTCTGAAGTGAGATGGGCAGTTGCAATAGGAACAGTGATGGCCCCACCATCCCTTCCCTACAGTGTCATCAAGGAATCCTACTACACAACCCAGAGGTTTACAGCTTGTAGCCTCCTTCACTGCCCTTCCTACCTCTGACTGCAATTTGTTAAGTCTCCTGATACAACTGAGACATCTACAAATATTTATGGTTGCAGGCTGACATGACTTTCTCAAAGTCACAGAGGACTTGCATCATGGAGCAGAAAGCTCATTTTGTTTTAGCCACAGGCTCATCCTTCCTTGTTAAATGGATTCCCAGTACACCCCTCCACACAGCAGACCCCTGGGGGAGTATGGCTCTGTAGCAGTCCCTTCACAGCCAGCCCTGCTCCGGCCATGAGGGTCCCTGTCCCTACCATTGAACTGGTACCTGCCTGCTCCTGCCCCTTGATCCTTGGATTTGTAAATGCAGGCTGAGCACGAAGCACCTGCCAGAGCTGTAAATACTCTTAAGGCACACTGACTTTCAGAACTGGTAGACAGTAATTTTTCATTTAATTGTTTGTTTGTTTATTTGTTGGGAATATCTCCTTGTGTGTGTAGTATGTTTTCTCCCTTTTCTGGCAAGAGATTGCAGGGTAAATTAGAAATATATTATGAATAGGAAACTTTTTTTATTGTTAAAGAATACAAACAAAAAGCCCAACCCCAAAATCAAAACAGCTTATGAAAGTGAATCAGGAAATATACATATTGGAGAGATTATCTCTGTCTTGGCTGAAGATAGTAGGTGACAAAGACATGGCGCTGACATACCTTGCCTGAATAAGGGTCTGGAAAATGTCTTCCACAGCACTTCTCATCCTTTCAATAGCAAAGATTGATGTTCTCTTAGTTTGTGTCTCAATATGTAGGGAAGTTGACTCAATTCATGGCTGAGCATTCACTGGTGGCTAGCTGCTGCTATTTTCTTGCTTATCCAGCTGCTCCAAAGTACAAGAAATCTCCATGCAAACACTTTCCCTTCAAGGACTGCCATATATTTAGATAGGGATAAGGCACAGAATTGAATAAAACCAACTTTGATGCAAGTTTTGAAAATCTAACATCAAAAAAGAGATATATTTACACTATAGTTGAGCAGCCTTTGCTAGTCTCTCTTTTTTATTTTTTCAATTTTTTTTAAGTCCTTATTTGAACATCTTTAGAGAAATACATTCTTTGGCAGTGAATATTAAAATGAAACTTGAGAAAAAAAAATCTAATGCTACAGAGCTGAGCATTGTGTGTGGATAGATTAGAGTTAAGGCTCATTTGCAAGAGAAAAACAAACACAATTAAAAGAAGAGAAAGGATCTTGGCCCCACTCTTTTGTTTAATAGAGGTGGTTTGGGGAAAATTTCTAATGAATTCTATCAAACCATAAAATCTTGTAGAAAATTGATCATATCTGACAATAAAATAAAAGTGAACCAAATTATAAGGTTTCTGTATACCCAGGACAAATTAATTTCATGTTTGGAATACTAATTTTTCACTGCAGGGCCCAGAAATTTTGTTGTCCTTGCTTCATTTGTGCAATTCTGCATGTGTGAAATAACTTTTGCACATGCAGAGTTCTATGGTTTTGTTTGTAGCATCAAAAAGGAAGGGAACAAAGTCTCTTAGAGTAGAAGGGGAACTTCCTGTGTGCCACCCCTTCTGCTTCCAGGGACAGCTTCTGGAAAGGCTTTTGAGCAGTGTGTTATTTGTCCTTTGAAGTTGGAGGTAGGAGGAAAGAAAATCTTGATGGGGTTTGTAATTGGCCCTTAAGGACATCATCTGACATACATGCTCCAAACTCCTCATGAAAGGAAGAGGGAGCAGACATGGCCAGCAAGCCCTGTGTCTTGAAGGAGCCTGGTTTTCTCCCTACAGATAGTGCACCCTTAAGATCTAGGAGGCAGCTATCACTTGATAATAGCTTCAAGGAGCAACTGGACAGATGCAGAGAGATTCAGGTAGTTCAAAGGAGACACCATGAGAGAAAAAAATGTGTTTGTACCACACTGAATTATAGTAAAAAAATAGAAATAAATAGAACACCTTCTGCAAAACCAAGAAGATTTTAAAAATACACAGTAAAAAAAAAAATCTAACTATGTGAAGGCTGTGTGTACACATAGCTAATAGATGCTTTTAATAAAAAATCCCATTGAACTAATAAAGTAACTTAAATAAGAGCTAATTCTGTGAGGAAGTTTGAATGCTCAATTCCATGAGGAGTCACGTTACTATAATTGTTTCTAGGAGAGAGAAATGAGAATTTATTGTACTCAATGAGTATCTTAAAGCAATCACTTTTCCTAAAGAGTTCATTTTGAAATGCAAGGCTTCTCCTGACCTGCCAACGGCTTCCTCTATCTCCTAAAAATTTGGACATGTTACTGACAGGTCTAATGGACTGCTATTCTTGATATCAAAGCCACCTGATATTTTAATTCAGTTCAGAGTTGCATGACTGTCTCCATCCTTCTAGCTGTACTCTCTCCACTCTTGAATTCTTCTTTGTGGCAAAGCTAAACAAAAAAAAGGAAAGTCTGAGCTCCAGTGACCAAAGTTATTTTAAGCACCTCTAAAACTACTGAAGAGCCTGGGCAGTGAAAATGAAGCAAGCTACAGGGGCTCCCTGTGGTCACAGCACCAATTTCACTTCTATTGAAGGCAAGGTAGCATTAGCATTCTCCTAGGATATTTCAGTTCTCGTGCTTCTAAAGAGGAGAAATGAGATGTTATGCAACCCAGCAGGATGCTTAGAACAACCATTTCCCTTGAAGATAACATTATGAGAAAAGATCTGAATTATGGAACAGTAGAAACTCAATGTTTGCCTCTAAGGCTTCTCCCCCACTACAGGGTAGAGATGAGCCTTTGGCAGACCAGATGGAGTTGCTTGTATTGAACACCCTGTTTCATTTCAGTCCCTTCACATTAGTCTATCTTCTATTTTTCATCTTTCCTTTGTCCTGATAAGCTTACATCTGAGGGGACTTGGACCAGCTACAAAGCTGTCCTGCATCAAAGGAACTGTTTTTCCTCTTGATTGAAATTAAGTTTTGACTGAGAGTGAATATGCTTTCCATGTTTTCCTGCTACTTGCCATTTGATCAAATCCATGTCTTGCTCCATGTGATGTACTGGGACTCCTAAGAGAGAAAAAAAAAGTAACTGAGTTTTCCGAAGTAAGGATTTTAAACAGATGAGAGAGAGCTCCTTCTGAAATCGGAACAGAAGGTATTCAGGAGTAATGCAAGATGACTGAGGAAAATAACTAACTACTGAAATTCCTGGAAAGTGCTAAATGATTGCAGAGAAATCATTTCAGATTGAATAGGATGAGAAGATCAAGCCTAGACAGGGATGCATAGAAAAGAGAAATGTTGCATGGAGCAGTGACATCTTCCTGCATTTTGTTTGAATGAATTTGACCCTCCACACCCAAAGCACTTAGGCTCTGAAAATTTTCTTAGAATAAGAAAAAGGAAAATCTTCCTTTACCTTCACAGAACAGAGAAGCAAAGTCCCTTTCATACTTGCACTGAAGAAGGATATAGTGTTCTTGATCAACTCTTCAGTCTTTGCAAGGATAGCATACTCTAAGGAGTTTGCCAAGCATGAAAAGGAGGATGTACAAGTAGAGACAGGGCCTATACAGAAGAGCATATTGCTGCAAATCTAGAGGAAAGAGTGGAAGGTTCAGGGAGAGAAAAGAACAGGAAATGAAGGAGAAAGAGATCAGGAATTTGTTAGAAGAGATTTCACCTAAAATTTCTATAAAAGTGACAAGGTACCTGTCCTCCAAAGTATTCAGACATATTTTAGAGTGTTACCAGTGCTCTTATATTACCAATGAAGCCTAACAATAATTCCTTTTGAAGTTTCATTTCTGTTTTTCTCTGAATGGAGGTGCTATTAGATAGCTCAGCAAAATATCAGTTGATAGTTGAATATATTATCTTTTTAATAGAGAAGTTTACATTATTATACATATCAGATAATGATCTTGGTGATGGTGTTCTGTGCTCTTCACTCTGCCACCAGAAGTCCAATAAAACATAAAACACTCTGTGACGTACAAATGTAAGACTCCTTCTGCCGAAGACCATCCACAGACATCCACAAAGACATCCACAGAGCTTCTTGTGGATGTGGTCAATACAGTGGATTTGCAGCCCACTACCAAACTGTTATCTCCAGAGGCCTGGCACAACAACTGATTGAAAGCCTCCACTGGATTACTTCTGCCTCTGCTGGAAACAAAATTATTTGCCTTTGTCAGAGACAGCCCAGCTCCCTAATCCAGCTGAGCCCAGAGCTCAACAGCAACCAGCATAAAGTACTTCTGCATACATAAAATATACCTCTATTCATACCACCAGGCAGCCAACAGCAGGTCCTCCAGAGAGGCCATATACCACTGATTTGCTGATCAGTGGTCTCTGTTTTCTTCATAAGACCAAAGTTCAGAACCATATTGCCAACCCAAGTCTGAATGTGTTGGTGATGTGAACATATTCCCTGCACAGCCATGCTGATACGAGGTGGAAGATCATTGACTCTTTTACCTGACCACAGGAGGAGTGCAGCAGCACTGAAAGCTACATTCTGACCCTTTCTCTGTGCTGCAAGGATATTTTTGCTGTTGACCACCAGGCCACTGTCAACAGGAGCCAGTGTTTCTGTGGCTCTGACATGTTAAAGCATGTGCTGTGTCAGTTGGTTTCACTGGTGAAGACAAATGTTTTTGGTGGTGTGAACTGAAACAACAAGACATTTAGCACACCCTCTGGCAGCTTCTTGTGAGCAAAAGGTGGAATAAGCTTTTTTCATACAATGGAAAAAGAAAAAGCCATATAGAATCATAGAATAGTCAGGGTTGGAAAGGACCTTAAGATCCAGTTCCAACCCCCCTGCCATAAGCAGGGACACCTCACACTAAACCATGTCACCTAAGGCTTCATCCAACCTGGCCTTGAGCACTGCCAGGGGTGGAGCACTCACAACCTCCCTGGCCAACCCATTCCAGTGCCTCACCACTCTAACAGGAAAGAATTTCTTCCTTATATCCAATCTAAACCTCTCCTGTTTAAGTTTGAACCTGTTAACCTTTGTCCTGTCACTACAGTCCCTAATGAAGAGCCCCTTCCCAGCATCCCTATAGGCCCCCTTCAGATACTGGAAGGCTGCTATGAGGTCTCCGCGCAGCCTTCTCTTCCCCAGGCTGAACAGCCCCAAATTTCCCAGCTTATCTTTGTATGGGAGATGCTCCAGTTCCCTGATCATCCTTGTGGCCCTCCTCTGGAATACATAGCTAGCTTGTCAGCAAATAAGTATTTATGGAGCAACACCCACAAGTATTCAAAAAGATGAACTCAATACCTTTAGCTAAAATTAAGTAATAGGATTTTTTTTTTTTTTATTGACACTCAAAACTCCTATTTACTATGATAATAATCACAATCATTTAAAATGTGCCCTGTACACTTGAGGCCACAAAGGAGGAAAAATATAAGGAAATATATGCATTGAAACATTGCATTTTGAAACCCAGTGCAAATAAAAAGAAGTTTTATACCATAATTATATTCCCATTAATATGTTAATCTCTTATATACAGACATAGAGAAGCAAAGACATTACTTTAAACAATTAAATATGTAGTGAGGTTTTATTGGTGGGAAAGAAGATTTCTCTATAGAAGGGTATTTAACATTTTAATTAAACTGGTTTTGATAGATGTTTACTGTTGTTTCTGCTTCTGCTTAAAACAAAACCATACAATTAGGAGAAAATATAATTTTATCGTGAGAAAGGAATTATTTTCTTTTGAAGGAAGGATGAAGGTTCCCTCTTCTTTGCTGTTTAGTCAGTGTACAGAAATGTTATATTGTGTTTCAAGAGATGCATTTCTTATGGGAAGGTTCAATTTTTCTTTCTTTTTTGCTTTCAATAATTTATTTCTTTCTGTGCCACTGAGCACTGCCACTGTGTTTGACCTTCCACTAGAAGGTAGCTTATGTTTTGACGAAAGAAGAGAACCCAAGAAGGATGTAAAAAATTATCAGATATTTCTCATATAAAAGCTGCTGAAGGAACATGGGAAGCATGGGCAAAGCATCCTTAAAGAATTGCAGAATCACAGGATCTAGGCAGGAGAAATGGAAAAATAGACAAAAAAACAAAACAAACCAAAACAAAAAAACAGGGCTGAAAGACATAAAGAAATGAAAGATCTAGTAAGGGTTACCAGGCAGAGAATCTGGACAGTGTACTGCTCTGAAAATAAGTAGGCAAAGTTTATGCATGAACTGGCATTTGAGCTTGATACAAAAACTGGTAATTGAAATGCTTTGCAGATGTACACCTGCTTTCCAGACCTGAAAAGGTGGATACAGATAAGCTGCACTGACTTTCTCTGGTAAGCTTGAGCATGACTCAAGGAAAAAAACATCTGATTGAGAAAAAGCATATGGTTTCCACAGTTCATAGACATTATTTGAAGCTGCCAACTGGAAGGGTTAGATATAACAACTGCTTGCATCAGTGTAGAACTTGGCCCTACTAGAAACAGTCCTGCACTTCATTTCATACTGGTTTCTGGACAGCCAATGTATGGAACACAGGCTTGTTGAGACCCAGGCAGCATGTGACATAAACAGCAGATCAGCATCTCTTCTCTGGTTCCCTGAGCAAACCAATAGCACCTTCTCATTTTGGTCCTCTCACCTGAAAAGGTTTAAAAGCCATGCCAGTGATTTCAGAACAAATCTATAGACATAATTTTGAAAAAGCATGAAATGTCCTGCAGAGGACCAGCATAGAGCTCCTCTGTGAGCCCTCTAGACACCACATGCAAAAGATGTGTGTTGAATTATTTACATGGGAAAATGCCTTTCAGGTACTTGCAAACAGCTTTATATTCTATTCAGCAATAAGGAGAGATGAGCACTAGGGCTACCTGATTTAAAGAGAATTAAATAAATTCAGGAAAGATCTGTTATAGTAGCATTTGAAATGCTTTATTGTAAAAAGTAAATGAAGACAGAAGTCTAAGCCACTCTGCCCACTTACTGATAGTGATTCCAGGTACTGAAAAATACACAAATGCTAAAGCGAATACCCCAGCCTCAGCAGAGCTGTCGTGTGAAAAAACATAGGGCTCTGGAGCTTGCCTAATTCTGAGACCCCTCAGGTTATGGCATGGGACAGCTCATATGGGCTCTCATTGAACATATAAACTCTGTGGCATTGGTAAACACGGCAGTTATTACCCATACACTACACATCCACCTCCTGAGGGATGGTTGGACAAGAATGAGCAGCATGACTTGAACTGACACAAAAGCTTAGAGACAAGACATCCAATGATACCTTTTCTTGTCACTGTTCATCCTTGACCATTCATTCAAGTCAGATTTCCCTACCCTTACTAGTAGGTAGTATGTTGCTGCAATTGAGTGGGATCACTTGCAGATGTAGGATGCATTTTCCTCTCTATTTACTTATTTTCTCCAGGCATCACCATGGGGGATTCTGATTCCTTTGAGTAGCATGAAACTTCAAATCCCTGTCTTCATTTTACAGGATGGTCTGTATCTTTATTTATATCTGCAAGTGTAACACACAAAACTGCAAACACTTCATCTGAAGAAAGCTAAGCAAAACAAAGCCCTATTTCACGCCAGAATCCTTTTAACCAGTTCTTCTAAGGAAGAATTTCCTCTGCATGTATTAAGATCCTCAATAAGGAAATTATAAGGCAGTTATTTAAGAATAAGACAGGCTTTTACTTTTAATTTGGAGACCACAAAACCCAAGAACAAACAAAAGCCAAGTCACCACAAAAGAACAGTGTGTCTTCTCTGTGAGGTACAGAGGTGGAAATGGCTGCCAGCAGGTACTTAAGTGATCTCAAGGTACATTACAAGCCTATGAGCCACACATTGCAGCAGCTAAGCCCATTGTTGTGCCTTCACATCATCCCTGGGTCACCTTGAGGACTGGCTGCCAGCGTGTGCTGCACTAGTCCCCATGTTTTTAAAGGTCTGTACCCATCTTTTCCATACCTGGATGTAAGCGCTATCACTGGTAAACTAAGGAAAAGAGTGTCTTTGCTTTGTGCTGGGCTGGAAGCTAGAAGAGGATATGATAGCCACGCCCCCAGCATGTGGGAGGGAGGACACTAGCTTTACTTTCACCATAGCAAGAGCTGTGGTCCTTCAGGTGTCCCCCTCCTCTGTCTGTTACTTTGCCTTTTGCTTTCTGAAGGACGATGAAAGTTCTTCCTCAGGAATTATTTAAATACAGTAGCTGCACCCTGTGCTGTGGAAATATCATGAAAGAGCATACAAAACCCTCTGTGGCCTTGTGAAGTGCTGAAGAGAGGGAGACATTTTAGCAATGTAGTATCACTCTCCTTCTCAGCTCTGTTTGTGAGGGTGACACTATGTGAGCCTTTTGCTATTACAGAGGAATGCCATAGCACTCATTTTAAATAAATTCTAACATGCCTTTATGATAAGGAAAAGCAAAATTGGAATTCTGCTGGTGTGATGAACTCTAATTTTTCAGAGATAACAACAGGCAATTTTCAGGGAAGGCCAAGTGACTTTATTCTCATTCAATAGATGCAGGAAAATGGGCAAAGGGGTGCAGTTTCCTGACACTATCTGGACAAATAATGATAGGAGGTGGATTATTCTGGTCCATAAAGTGAATAGTCCTATTAACAGATTGTACTGGAAGAAAAAACAAAACAGGATATTTGGTTGCAATGAATCTGAAGAGCAACAACTTATTAGCAACATATCCTTGGGTCCCATAGCAGCTCTCCTATGCTCCTGCAACCTTGGTCATAGCCTATCCATTATGTCTCAACTCTTCTACCTCCAAAGTGAGGATGAGCTGGTAGCAGCATCACTACCAGACATGAGTGACCATTCCTGAAGCAATTTGAGAAACTCGAATGCAAGAGGTGGACTGAAGTACAGGATTGCTAATTATTTTAAAGCCCTTCTTGTTTGTATTCATCAAAGTTTAAAGCTGATTTACCCTATTCTAACTAAAGAAGACAGAGCTTTCACAATGGGAAAAGCTTTAAAAGTTCACCATGCTCACATGACAAATTTACTTTATGCTTCCTGCTTGCTGGCTCTGTGTGTGTCTGTGTGAATTTCTTTTGCTGTTTCTACCAATTGTCAGAGTGGCTTTAAAATATGTTGACTCAGTCCAGCTGTGACATCTCAAAGCTGAATGTTTGCTATCACAGTTTGCTAGGAGACACAGATATTGGGATAAAATGCTACTTGAGATCCTACCTGATTGGTGCAGACTGGGGCTATGAAGACACAACCTGACCCACAAAATGTGTTTAATAGACTGAAAAGGAACCTTTTAAAAATGTATAAATACATGCATAAGTGAATCTAAACTTCACATTTGTAGGAGCCAAAACAAGATATTCCTAGAGAGAATGGTCTGTCTCCTGGGAAAATATTACATGTTTCATAACCTTCCATGAATGGTTTACATTTGCTTTAAAAACCAGCAAGGAATTCAGTGCAAAAATAGATAAATCTACATTTCATTTAAACATTGCCAGTGAAATAATTTGTTGCAAACTGGCAAAAGCTAGGAGATTCCAAATGCCTTTCCCCTTCTCTTGCCCGTGAGTTCATGTTTTGTATGACAGTATACATTTGTGTGGCAGCAGGTAGTGTGTCAGCTGTATGTATGGAGAGTCATTTTGATCATGTCTCTCATTGCTGGGAACTGTTTGAACTAAATTACCAGGCTCAGACAGCCAAGCACAGAGCCATTCCGCATTTTCATCTCTGTCACTACATCCTCTCACTGTTCCCCAGAAAGGAGCTGGGCTTTGTTGAGCAAGAGGCTACCCAAAGGAGAAGATAGACGAGGTAATTGTAAAACATGGGGTCATTGCAATGCAGCAGTAATCATGATATTAAAAATTGACAGTCATAACTTATTGTTAGATTCAGTGAGGACAAAATGTGTGGCGATGAGGGATTTCTTCTCTCTAACAAGATCCCCATTTGTCTCTGTCTGCATTATGAAGGGTCTAATGCAGATGATGACCCTTGGTACAGCAGGTGGTAAGAGCTGGAGTCTGAGCTCTACATTATTCCCTTTGTTTACCTATAGATATTTTCACTAGTACTAGCTGAAGCAATATCCAGTGAATGGATCTGGTGCTAAGCTCTAAGATGGTGTTTTTATGTTCATTTTTTTTTTCTTTCACTTGAAGGACCTTAGTCTTTTTTAGGAGAAAAAGCCATAGGCAACCAAATACTGTGAGTGGAATTGCTGTCATTTGCAATGATAAAGTGTTATTAAATTAAAAGTACAGACTGTTGATTTTATTCACTTCTCACTCCCACTCATTACCATTTTTTTTTTTTGGGGGGGCAGAATTGTGTGCTTCTGACAGCCATGTCAAATGTTGGCATCCTAATGGTCTATAGTATGAGGGTTTTAAAGCTCGTTAGAAAATATAGCTACAAGCATGCTATGAAGTACACCAGAGGCTGGATACAGAAAAAATATATCAGAATGAGTATGGTCTTTGTTTTAAACAAAACAGAGAACAACATCAAACCAACACAAGCGGATCCAACATAAGAGTCAGAAGTTTTGTGAATGTAAGAATTGTTATTGTTAGTTGCTCCCCTAAGATCCCCCTGTGTTGTCCCAGCAGCTGTGCTTTGCAGTAGTAAAGAGACACTTAGAGAGGCAGAGGGCTGGACAGTGGTACCTGTCATTCACCTGTCATAGTGCTCTGGAAGCTCCTGACTTTCCTGACTTTCCAGACTTCATCTGTCAGTGCAGAGCAGAGGGTAGGCCCTGGAAGGAAAGTCCTGCTCATGGTGATCCAGCTGCAGAAGATGCTTTGTTTTCCAGGATGGCAGTCTGGCTCATTATCCTGCCACTATACTAACTTAGAGAAAAAGAAGCAGCAACAACAAAAGATGCGGGGTTTGTTATGAGCTGAGTCTTATCTCTTTTGTAAGACTTCATAAAAAAAAAAAAAGCTAGACTCCTTAGGTGAAGCTGAGAACTAGCTGACATTAACTTGTAGTGCATCAGAGACATTTTGGGTATAAAATAAAGACTTGGGTAACATGGGAGCTCGTCAGTCAGGCCAAGAGATCAAATAGGGCTGAAGTGATTTAAGTTGGCTCAAAATGGTTTCGAATCAACAGTAGAAACAAATTTATTCCAGAAAAAGACAGTTTGTGGATTTCCATCCAGCAGATAGTGGGTGTTTCTTCATCACATGACAGAGCCTGGAGGCTAGCTTGCCCCTGTCTCTCTGTGACCTTTAAAGGAGGATGAGAAAGGTGATACTGCTGCAGGATGAAGACTGCTGAGCAAGTGGCTGGGAGAGTGCCAGTGATGGCTGCTGAAGTGAGGACCATGTAACTTATGCCAGCTCTGCTGACATCCTTTTTCTAGCAGAGGTCAATAGAGATGGGAATTCTTCTTTAAAGAAGAGAAAGACAAGCATTCCTGAAAAATACATGTTTTGCTGAATTATTTTTCCTCTCTTTTTCCTCCACTACTATACATACACACAAACACATCATAGAGTCAAATGCCAAACATTTCCTGATGGAGTTTCTACCGCTGGAAGAATGTTGTTATTCTGAGACTCTGGAAGAGGTTGCCCAGAGAAGCTGTGGCTGCCCATCCCTGGCAGTGTTCAAGGCCAGGTTGGATGGGGCTTTGAGCAATCTGGTCTAGTGGAAGGTGTCCCTGCCCATGGCAGGAGGTTGGCACTTCCTTTCCAGCCCAAGCCAGTCTGTGATTCTATGATTCTGTGTAACTATAGTTATGTGTTTCAAATAACTGCTCTTTCCAAAACTGGGTTTGTCCTGAAAATTTCTCTTAATTGTTATTCTTGTTATTTTTCTATTTCCATTGTTATTATTGGGAATAGAGAAAATGTCTTCCCTAAGGAAAAAAAAAATCAAAACCAAAATAACCCAGTCTGTGGCAGAGCTAGGCATGGTGCAGAGAGGTTTAAGAGTAGTACTGAAACCAGTCATCTCTGATGACTTCCTGTTCTCTTTAATAGTGTGGGTTGTAGGCTGTATCTTTGGTTGCATTGCTACAAAGTTGGGTAGTTCATCCCAGCTTCTCACAGGCCACTCACTTATTTCATGGCTAAGTCTGGTCCCTGTCTCTGACTTCCCAGCAGTCTCTCTCTGGCTCTGGAATGCCAGTCTTCCAGAGGCTGCTGACAAAGTCATATTCACTGATCTGGGCTTCTCAACAAAATGAGTGGAGTACACCCCCATGTCAGCAGGTCAAAGGATTACACATTATAATTTGAGATATGAAAGAAGAAAAAACAACTAGTTTTGTTGTTTTGTTTTGTTTTTTCTTGTCTAATATTATCCCTGTACTCACTGAAGTACCTACTTTACCAAGAGCCAGATTGGATGAAGCATTGGGTGACATGGTTTAGTGTGAGGTGTCCCTGCTTATGGCAGGGGGGTTGGAACTAGATGATCTTCAGGTCTCTTCCATCCCTAACTATTCTATGATTCTATAAGAGCATCTAAATAAATCCAAAATTTCAAGTCAAATGTTTGCTATTGAAATCTATAATCATCAAAAATCTCCACTGAGACTTGACTTTTCAGCTACAGTTGGAAATAGCCACAGGTTAAATTGAGACCTTGGGTCAGATTGTGTCTGGGATGCAGGCTTTCCAGAAACTGAATTCAGCCTTACAAGTACAGAATATCACCAATGGATATCTATAAAGACAGAAAGAATAAAAGCTACTAAACTCAGGTGTCAGGACTCAACCTGTTTTAATTTACTAATGAAATACTATCTTCTATATGCTGGACAGGAGACCTTGTGCAGCTTCCCTGAAGACAAGATGGAAAGACTGGCTCATACTAGAGAGGGCTCTGCCTTTCCATTTTCACATCCAGCCACATTTTCTTCTGGATGTACAAACCTGTTGCTGCCTCCTGGTATAAAACAAAATCCCCATTGTGCTTTATAACCAGCAAAGAGTAAATATGTGTCTATTCAGTTAATGCTTCGTGTTGAGTTGAGGCAGTGTATAAGAAGATGCTATTACTGTGTGAACATCTATAGTCTATGGAAATTGGGCAGAACTTTGTAAAATCTGTCAGATTACTTGTTCTTCCCTGATACTCACAGTAGTGATAATAATCATGGTGAACTCTTAGTTGATGCTTGCATGGATGCTGTAGGGATCTGTGTGGGAAGTCCAACCCTCTTCAGCAGGCACAAGTGTTCAAAGCCCAGATTCATCAAGGGGCAGTCCAGACCCACCTCTGGTGCAAACAGTTCCCAATCACACACAGATTTTAGGTGGTGAGAGTGGATGTGACTGCCTATGACAAGCTAAATTTAGTAAAATCAATCTGTCTGTTGTACAGGTTTCAGAGGAAGCATATCATTGTACAGAGTAAGGGAGACACTCTCTTCAAAAGAAATTTACTTTAGTGGGGAAATTCCCCAGACTATCCAATGTTTAATATAGAAATAAATTCAAGGAAATCTTGCTTCAAAGGGATGTATGTGCATGTTTCGTTTTTCAAGTAAGGGAACCAAAGGGATTTGCATTCATAATCATGCTAGATTAAAAATTATAATCAACATATTCATCATAATGGTCTGAAGCCCTGAGGACACTTATGCAATAAGAAACCAATAGCTTGCTCCAGCTTCTTATTTTGAAAGAATGAATACCTTGTAAATCTGAAAGTTAGATAATGGGTAGGTGGACTCAGGAATGCATTGGGCAAGATAACCTCAATTTGATATTGCTAGTTGGATACACATGACATCTGCTCATAATGATCTCTTTATCCACTCTCAGTGAAATTCATCCCTCTTTAGACTGTCAGCTCAAAGTCTTTGAATCATTTATATTATCAGAGATAAGGTCTAAGTAAGTATTTGAATGACTTGCTGTTGTTGTTTAAGCCCACCTGTAACTCAGAACCACTCAGACACTCACTCGCACACCCCCTCTTTTCTCCTTCCCCCACTTCTGGAGGGGTGGGGAGGAGAATCGAAAGAATGTAATTCCCACAGGTTGAGATAAGAGCAGTCCAGTAACCAAGGTATAACACAAAACCACTACTGCTACAACCAGTAATAATAATGATAAAGGAAATAACAAGGGAAGAGAATAAAACTGCTCACCACCCCCAGACCAATCCCAGCCCAACCTGGGCAGTGAACTATCTCTTCTGGGTAACTGCCCCCAGTTTATATACTGAGCATGACATGCTGTATTATGGAATACCCCTTTGGCTAGTTTGGGTCAGGTTTCCTGTCTCTGCTTCCTCCCAGCTTCCCCTGCTCTCTGGCAGAGCATGAGACTCAAAAAGTCCTTGGTCAGAGTAAACATTACTGAGCACCAAAACATTGGTGTTGTCAGCTCTGTTTCAGGCTGCAAGTCAAAAACACAGCACTGCACCAGCTACTGAGAAGGAGAAAAATGACTGCTACTGCTGAACCCAGGACAGCGGCTTTATCCACTTGTTGGTTGTTCAGGTGTTTCTCAGTGGCCTGACTCTTGGGTACATGAGCATCTACATGGCATGCCTTCACCAGCAGGGTCCGCACCTGGGCAGCGATATCTTGCCACAGTGCAGCAGCCCAGATGGGTTTATCTCTGTGTTGCCAATTGCTCTGCTTCCATTGCTGCAAACACCCCCATAGGGCATATGCCACCATCCATGAGTTAACATAAAGTACTGGCCCCTTTTCTATTTCAGCAATGTCCCAGGGCAGATGGATGGCTTTCACCTTGGCAAATTGGCTCAATTCACCCTCTACTTCAGCAGTTTCTGCAGCTTGCCATTAGGAACTCCATATAGCTGCCTTCCATCTCCAATGCTTTCCCACAACATGTCAGGACACATAATTAAACAAGGCATATTGCTTTTCACAAATACAATTAGACACACTCTGACCAGATCTGTCATTATCTCAATTCTTCATGCCCCATGCTGGGCACCACAAAGAACTCCATAGTTCAAGCCCAGCTGGTAATTCAGAACCATGCAGCCACTCGCACACTCCCCCCACTTCTTCCTACTGCTGCTCCCGAAGGGATGGGGAGGAGAATAGAAAGAATGCAATTACCACACACTGAGATAAGAACAGTCCAGTAACCAAGGTATAACACAAAACCACTACTGCTACCACCAATAATAATAATGATAAGGGAAATAACAAGGGAAAAGAATACAACTGCTTACCATCCACCGATACCCAGCCTGACCTGAGCAATGATCTAACCCTTTCAGGTAACTGCCCCCAGTCTATACACTGAGCATGACAGGCTGTGGTATGGAATACCTCTTTGGCTAGTTTGGGTCAGGTGTCCTGTCTCTGCTTCCTCCTGGCTTCCCCTCGTCCCTGGCAGAGCCTCAGACTCAGAAAGTCCTTGGTCAGAGTAAACATTACTTAGCAGCGACTAAAAATGTTGGTGTTATCAGCTCTGTTCCCAGGCTGCAAGTCAAAAACACAGTGCTGCACCAGCTACTAAGGAGGAGAAAAATGACTGCTACTGCTGAACCCAAGACATTTGCAACCCAGGACACAGGACTGCTGTGCACATCAGTGAATTACCTTTCAAGGACTAGTTTGCCTGTCTTCAGATGTTCAGTTCTGGCCCTCACTGTAGTAGGAGGCTCTCTTATCAGCTCTCTTCCCCAAAAGTAGGAAACCACTACTCCTCACTAAGTGCTGTTCATTAGCACGTTTTTCCAAACATCTAATGTCAACTCTATCTGAGAAAATAAGGCTAGAGTATGGTTTTAAATTGTTTCTCTCCTGTTTTGCAGAGATCCCTGTGGAGTTTTTTGAAATGAGAGGGTGGATCCTGGAAACTCAGAGCAGCTCATCAGTACAATTCTTCAGAAAGTTACAAGTGTACTATTCTGCAGTTATAATGGGAAAGGCTTTGCAATCTCATCTATAATCTTTTTGTCATAAAGCTGCACAAACTGGTTTACTATCAGTTCCCAGAAAGAATTTAAAAGTGTTTCTCTGGCATCAAATGAAACAGTATTCAAATTTCAAGCATTTACAAACACACTTAAATAAAAAAAATAAGAAAAAATATAAACCAGAATGTTAATTTTAATGAACAAACCTAAATTAAAATTATTCAGAAAATGTCAGATTTATATTTTTTTTCTTATGCATTATTTTCTTTTTCTCCACATTCCATAAATAAAGTATTTGGTATAACAGATTAAATCAAAGATTAATAAAAATATCCTCAGCTCTTTCCCCAAAAGCATTCATGTTGAAGAAGCTTGGCCAGTTTTTCTGTCATATAAATCTTACGAAAAAGAAAACCAAACAAACACATGCAGACTGACTGTAGTTAATAGTAATTCACGCAAATAATGTTATGTGCTTTATTGATGACAATGTGAATAATGTAATTCACTTACATGAAGTATTGTCAGTCCAACCTAGTGTTAACCTTCATATAGAATCTGAGAATCCCCTTTTTGGGGTGGATAGTAGCTTCTTTTCATGAATAATATACTGCTTTAGGGCACCTCAAGATGACAAAGCACATATGAACAGCAAAGTAAACAGGAAAGCAACCAAGTAGGAAAGTATTAAATGAGGGCTTGCAAGTCCAGCAAGGAATTGACCTGGGGACCTTTTAATTTCTGAGCAGCAAGGTTACCTATTGTGCAAAAGAAGTGGCTTTTTAGATGAAATCATTAAGAGCAAGCACAGAAAAGCAACAAAACAGACACTACCATCTATTCACAGTGGTCACTCATCCAAACCGCTGAGAGATTTAAATCAGCTTAACTTCTACAGAGATGAAATCCAGCAGCCTTTTTACTCTCTGTCAGACAAGTGAGTTTCTGTTTGTCACTCCTGACAAACACTGGCTGCTCACACATTGGGTATTTTTCACACCGAGGGGTAAATCAATCAAAGCACAAGGCCAGAGAGTTGGCATCTGTCTCCCTCAGTGAAAGGCCACCTACACACCTGGCAGAAGAATCTGTGATCCTGGCTCCAGCCTTAGCTATCACCTAGCTCATGTAGCTTGCTTGTAGTACTGTGAATAGCACTCCTGAGTCTTTGGCTGCTGGATACCATGCAGTGTTTGTTGGTGGAAACAGCTTACAACACTATCAATAATAGGGCAAGGCAAGGACTCGCAATCCATCATTTATTTTCCTAACAGCTTTCCAGGTGTGCATAAGTGGATTATCTCTGAACCTTTTGCAGACTGCATGGTTACAGCTTCCTGTGGCAACTTCAGTGCAAACTGGGGAAAGATGAGACCATGTTGAACTCATATGTAAACTGAATGAAAACAAAGGGTAGAAGACTAAATCTGACCTTTCATGATTCTCAACTGATTTATTATGCTGTCTTAATATTTCTTAAGAATGCTAGCAAATTCTACAGTCATTTTATGACAGCTACTGTGCTAGGATTAATAGAAAATATCCCAATAAAATCCTTGCTCAGCCTACGAATATGCCTTTTCCTAATCTACACTGTGCGAACGAGGTCCACTACAAAAAAAAAAATCAAAAAATAATCTGACTCTTTTAACATGGTGACTTCTCAGCATTAAAGCAAGACTATTGTCCATGGTCTAGCAAAGACACTTCCCTTACATGACATCTTAAGGGGTTACAAATTCATCCTGTTTATTTTATTAGGAAGACAGCACCTTCAGCAGCATGGCACCTACAGCACTGCTCTAAAACAGTGGTTTGGTACTAATTCAAAGGGAGGATTGTCACTCACTGAGTCCGCAAAACTACCACCCCCAGTGCTTTCATTTTTCTCTCAAGTGCACATCCATCCAGTTCAATTTAAGACTGCTGTCAAAAAATCAGAGGCTGAGTTTTGGGGAAACTAAAAGAAAAAGGCTAAATCACCTTCCTGGTTATGTCCTAAATAAATGAATAAATGAGTAACTAAATGTAAATAATCCTGTAGGAAGCAGTGTTGTAAACAGAAATGATTTAAAAGCACCATTTGAGGAGTAAAATGAAATACCAGAAGTCAATTTGCAGGGCTGATTTAAGGTAATCATAAGGGAGTTTTCAAATGCATTTGCAGTTGGGAGCTACGGAAAACAAGAGAAAAAATTGGACCACTTACTTAGAAATAATAATAGAAATGGACTAGGAATTGGATACTGAAAGAGCAGACCTATAGAAAAGTGCCTTCTTTTCATCTCTCTGATCATGAGGAGGCATTTTGCTATGATTGGGGTCAGATGCTACTGCCTGATAGAAGATACTTTAGAAAGCATGTGGAAAATTAATGCCAAGAAGATGAAGTCTGAGAGTTCTTAGTCTTACATACCAATGCTTTATCTCAAAATTCACAATGTGAAAATGACAATATGTGCCTAATGATGAATCTCTTTGTCATTTAAGATGGTAAAAAGTGCCAGCAACATAGCTCTTTCCCACAGGCCAATTTAGCTGGAAATGAATGCCAGTAGCTTTATAGAATGGACCAAGCCATTTCAAGAGAGGTGGATTCATCCCTCCTTCCTTGTATCTGAACAGAGGCAATGGCACAGGGAAGTGACCTAGCATTTATGTACATGTACATCTATGGGAGCTGCCAAGGACAAGCTTGAAATAACCCTGAGGGAGGCAACACTCATACCTGAGAGGCTCGTTGGTTGTGCCAGCTTCTCACCTTTGTCCCAAAGGGTACATGAGTGCAGATTCTATTCTATTCAGAACTCTCCATGCATAGGAATCTGTTTCTGATTTTACTCCACTAAGATTCCAGTCGTGCTTAGATTGAGTCACTTCTTGAAACTTGTCACATGTATCTGGTGGGGAGCTGAACTGGTTGCAGGAAAGACTATGGGTAGCTCGAGTCCTTGAGTGAAGTGCTATCTCCTCCATTAAGAGGCTCAAAAGCCAGTCTATATCCAGGTTTAAATGTCAGGTAGACATCCAGTTGTGTCATCTAGTCTTCTGGTATCTCATATCCCAGTTTTTGCCTTCCCTTTTCCTTCTGTGCACCTGGAGCAGCCATGCTTGCTGTCCAGAGTCCCCAAGTTGGAGAGGCAGCAGCTCATTACTTACAGTTGGAGAATGTGCTACTAGAAGCAACATGGGATTTTAATAATTTGGCATCTGTAAGAAAGGTTAAGAATATAAGAACAGATATTACTGAGTGAGGGCAAAAATCAACCTAGCACAGCATCTGTGCTCCAATGCTGACCAAAAGTGGAAGCCTGGACGAAAATAAGAACAGGAATAAAAATATATATAAAACTCCCCACCCTTTACTCTTAATATTTTTCAGGTTAGGGACTTCCTAAACAAATGAGTTTCCTGCATATTTATTAAGCCTCAGTAGGTTTCTTTACCAAACACCTTCCAGTTTTCCCTTGAGACCATGTGACCATACTTTGGCAAAGAGTGGCAGAACTCCATTACGTGTCACATGAAACCTTTTTCTCATTTTGAATCTGACTACCACTAGCACCACTGGATGCTTCTAGTTTTTGCTTTGGTGGAGACAGCAAGCAGTCTTTCTTTTTCTCATTCTCTTTGAAACTCATGATAGATTGTTAGGTGTTCTCTTGTCAATGTCTCTTTTCCAGAGTAAATAGTCCCAGACTAGTCAGATTCTTCTCAAGAGGAAGCTGTCAAATATTTTTAATGATATTGTTCCAGTGTTCCTATGAGACAAAAGAACTTGAATTGCAAATGATACTCAACATGTGGCCAAACCTTAGATTCATATTGTGACAAATAAAAGGTTCTCTGTTTTTTTCCCTAATCTTTTCCTAGTATCTTATGTGTTTTTTTGACTGCTACAATGCACTGAGCTAAGGTTTTCATAGATGTATCTGTTGTAACCCTCAAGTCCTGAGATACAGCCATCAGCATTATCTCCATCATTTTATATGTGAAGTTGAGGATATTGTTCCTAGGATGTAGATGATGACATTTGTCCACACCAAATTTTACCTGCTCAGTCATTTATCCTTGTAGGGTTGCTCAGTAAGACTGAGTGGTTTGTAATATAATGGTAAACAAAGTTACCAGCAAAATAGGAATGAAAGGCAGAACAGGTATTCCCTACATAAGGCAGCAGTTTTGTATTCTTGCTCTACTAATCCTGTAAGTTAATGAGGGTGGAGTTTGGCCCTGTGCTTCTAGAATTTAAACATTAAATAGGAAGTTCTGGCTCTGAAGAGTAAACTACAGTCCTCTTTTTTCCATTAGAGAGAAAGGAAGCAAGGTGAGTGTTTTCTTTCTGTCATTTTCAGGTCTCATTTTCTTCCCATAAGTCACAGAGGAAAATTGACATGCCCACACAGAGTGAGGAGGGTGCCAACACTTCATACTCTGCTCTGTGATGGTCAGCACCACATGTCTCCATCAGTCCTGTTCCCTTCTACTGCTTCTATCTTACAGTCTGCTCTCTTACTCCTGACAAGTCCCAAATCAAGGAGAAAGCCTCAGGCAGCTCAGCACCATGGCTTATGTTTCTTGCTGAGGCACTGGGTACCAAAAAAGAGGCCACTATAAGGCATGCTGTCTTGGCTGAAACTCAAGCACAATTCCTCTCATGATAAGACAGATCCACTGGCATCCTAAATTCACTTGATCCACAGGGGAAGGGTGACACCTTGACTCAGTGGCAGGAGCTGAACACTGTGGATGGTGGGTAGATGCTGCCAAATGGAGACAACTCCCTGTGACCTTAGTGATCTTTGGCTTTGCACACATTCAGTATGACAGTTACAGCTGAAGGAACAGCAATATTTCATCCTCAGATGAAATCACATCTGTTCACTGCTAGTGGAGACCTGTTTATCTGAGATTTTACTCAGTGCAAATGGATGGCTTTGCATCTCTGAGGACTGCATCCAGGGCTGGTTGATGATAATTCAGCACACAGGAAGTTTACTCCACCAAGCAGCTTAGACACTACTCTACCTGGTCTGCTGCCTCATAGGAAGAAGATTTTCAAGTGCCTTTCTCCCCATTCACTTTCAAATGAGGTCATTAAAAATGTAAACAGGAAGTATCACTGTCTGTCATGGTTTAAACTCAGTCAGCTGTGCAGACTCTCTCTCAATCCCCACCTTGAGGTTGAGATAAGAACAGTCCAGTAACCAAGGTATAACACAAACCACTGCTGCTACCACCAATAATAATAATGATAAAGGAAATAACAAAGGAAGAGAATACATCTGCTCACCACCCACCAACTGATACCCAGCCTGACCCGAGCAATGATCTAACCCTTTCAGGTAACTGCCTCCAGTCTATACACTGAGCATGACAGGCTGTGGTATGGAATNATAACAAAGGAATACATCTGCTCACCACCCACCAACTGATACCCAGCCTGACCCGAGCAATGATCTAACCCTTTCAGGTAACTGCCTCCAGTCTATACACTGAGCATGACAGGCTGTGGTATGGAATACCTCTTTGGCTAGTTTGGGTCA
>NDXB01017724.1:0-36380 GCA_002631895.1 Agapornis roseicollis
TGTCCTGGTTTGGGTGCTGTGGAATACTTGGCGTTCTCAGCTGGGCTTGTGACCATGAGTGAGGAAGTGGTGAAAGTTATCAGCGCTGTAGTTTTGAGGACGACTGCATGGAGAAGTGCTGCTTGTAGCAAATAAATGGCGAGGTCGGGTGTGATACGGATGAGGCTAGCAGAGAGCAAGTCGTGTTGTCCCTGCCTGCGACTTGGTGGATCTCTTAACTAAGCAATGGAGAGACATGAAAAGCAGTGCTGCTCAAAACAAGTGGTACCAATGAAAACGGCCAAATGTGAGATCATCTTACAATAAAAAAGGGAAAGCAAAACCCAAACCAGTGTAGGATGACAATATAGTTTATGAACAAAGAAAAGCATGAGTTAGGCAGTTCTATGTTTTCTCCTTTTTGCTTGCCAGTACATCACTTCACACTTCCAAATTCAAAGTTCCGGGGTATACGAACTGAAGTTTTGCTTTGTGGAAGTTTGCATTGTCTATTCTTCATTCATGTTTTACCACTATTGGGAAGTATAAAGTAAGTCTTTTAGGCTATATTAGACAGAAGAACACAGTCGTTGGCAAAATCAGTCCTTTTCAGTGAAGGAGGTTTCCAGGTCAAGGAGTACTTGCTGAAGAACCAGTGGCTGAAGAT
Organism: Agapornis roseicollis; assembly: GCA_002631895.1. Lineage (NCBI taxonomy): Eukaryota > Metazoa > Chordata > Aves > Psittaciformes > Psittacidae > Agapornis > Agapornis roseicollis. The sequence goes on from NDXB01017724.1 coordinate 647, forward strand.
GCAGCATTGTAAATGGTCTCCTCTCAGGCACGTGTACCAGTGGTCGAATAATCAATTTCTTAGCAAGAAATATGATGGCCTATTTTTAGCAAAAAGGAAGATGAGGTGCACATTAATCCAACATTTCAGAGATGTGTAAACATGCATACAGCACCCAGGAATATCCCATTACCCTCGTTCGGAACATCCATGTAATCAGTATTTCAAACAGATCTACTTAGTTTCCTATCACTGACATTTAAGTATTCCCCCCCATACATAAAATAGGCAGGGCTTTCAAAGGCAGCATCAGTAATGTTCTGAAGTGCTGCTTGACCACATAGAGCTGGGTTTTCTGTGCTCTTCAAGCCAATCAGGCCAAAGATGAAACCAACGTGCTCTCCCACCAAAAGGTAGAAGACAGTAGGACTTTGTTATCAGAGCTGTGTTTGAGAAGCATTGACTTGAAATCCCATCAGTTATTCCCCTTTCTGTGGCTGAGGATTGCTTCTAAAGCACTGGCTTCCCCCCTCCCCAGCAGCTAACCATTGAAAAAGGTTAAAATCTATTTGGTGGAAACCAGTCTATCAGAGGCAGTGATTCGTGCTGTGCTTGCAAACAGCAAGAGGCATTTGCAAACATGAGTCTTTTCACTCTGTTTGCATCAAGTAAACATGTTTTCATTTGATACCCATTTGCTTGTTTCCAAAAGAGCTCTAGGGAAGGGGAGAGCTCATGGCAACATTTACCTGGTGCTCTTGTTACCACATCCTTCTTGCAGGAGGAGGGCTGGTTTAAGACGAGCTCATCTCTGGGTATCAGTGAATGCAACCCCAGTGGTCCCTGAGCTTCAGGATGTATTACATTCCTTTCATACAAAGCCATGGCCTGAAACCTCATGCAAAACCTCACATCAAATGGTGCATCTTTCAAGAACAGCACTGGAAGTGGTATACAGGGGGAAAAATGGGCTTTCAAAACCGACCCCTTCCAACCATTTCTAATAGCCACCAGTTGCAAATGTAAAGAAGATATCCTACTATGGAGCTGTCTCACTAGGGTCACAGCGCTTTCACTTATTTATGCATTAGGATATATGGAATCAGTGTTTGCAGAGATGTCACACAAAAGAAGTGTGTGAAGAAATCCAGACATCCTTCCATTAATTCCGTGCATTCCCTCAGGCTTACAGAACCTGTACCTCAACACCCCTAATATGGTGGCTCTGTGTCAAGGAGCACGTTTCCGAGCTCAGTCTATGGGCTTTTTCATACAAGGATGGAAGCTGGCTTCAGCCCAGCCTCGGCAGGGGGGTGACTTCACTGCAGGCAGCCACAGAAGGGATGAGTCACCTAATTCCCTTGAAGCAAATGTAGATTCCTCCTGACAGCACTTGGACGGTTCTGAGCTCAGGGTTTACCAATGGGCAGCTTGTGCTTGCATAGAAACATCAAAACAGAGGAGCAACCACGGTGAAACTGTTCTAAGGCCTGGAGAGAAAGGGATGCTGGGCAGGCACTCTTCATCACGGACTGCAGCGATAGCACAAGGGGTTCACAGTGAACCCTGCTCTAGTGTGAGGTGCCCTTGCCTACGGCACAGGGCTGGAGCTGGACGAGTTTTAAGGTCCCTTCCAACCCAAACCATTCTGATTCTATGCCTGTGTGCCAAACTTTGCTCCTTTCAGCCCAGTTGCTTCTCTTGGATACCCTCAGTAGCAAAACCACCCCAGTGAGAGGCAGTGGGCTGCTCACCTGACTTGTTTGTGTGGAACAAGCAATCTTTTGGGATCAAAGGAGTTCTTTGGCCCCTTGCAGACGCAGGCTGTCAATGGATGCTACGTTTTGCCTCTGGATGATCTTCACCACTCACGTTAGCTCTGAAGGGGCCAGTAAACAATGGAGAATAAGCTGGGACTTTGCAGTTGCTAAGGCAATGAATTAATCAGGATGTATGTGTTCAGCATATTCACACGACCCTGCCAAGGCCTACAGCTTTAGGTCTCCTGCTATATTTCTGCCAGCATGAGGGAAGGGAGCAGAGGAACTGGCAGAGAACGAAGTGCCAGTGGTTAGTGCTGTAATAAAAACCCTGGAAGGAGAAAGCAGCACCTACTGCATGCACCGCGTTCATGGATGATGTGGTGTTACAGCACGCCAGCAAAACATGGCTCTTTGCCACCGTTCTTTGTAAGGGCTTTATTTAGCCTAACTATTGGGTATAAAATCCTCTTGTCCAGAGCGAGCCCATTTCCCCTCCCCGAGGTGTGAATCCAGCCTTAAACTGCATTCAGTGCGTTAGATCAGACTGACAGAGCCCGAACCAGCTCTGCAGCTGACAAGACGTTGCTTCACTTGAATCACTGCATTGCCATTCACCTCAGGGTTCTTTAACACCTTCTCGGAGTAAGGTGCGAACCAGCCAAGCAGCACCAACACCAAACCCAACGGCATCACTGCATGCTATAGAGGGCTGAGGGTAGGTGCAAGCAGAGCTGATGTGCCTAGGTGAACCCTCGGGCTGTAAACGTTTTTGATGCTGATCAGGCAGTCCCACTTAATGGCTGTAAATTCAATACTGGCTTTTGGGGTTTAGTTCAGCATCCATGCCCACTTACCCACTTAAAACACCAGAGACTGGCTCTTTCCTATGGTCCTTTATGACAGGTCTGCACTAAGTCCCTGCACGTTCCTCAGGACCACAGTCTCATGAACACTTAATGAACAGCAGTTTGCACTGTTCCCTCCCTAAGCCATCCTGCTTCCTCTTCTTTGCTCCTCCTCTCTCTCACGTATAGACACATCACTGTGCAGAAGCACCCAGCAAACCCCCCAGTTCACACTGCTGGGTGATTTTACACATCCAGCTGCTGCATTGGCTATTGGCACATCTGGAGCTGGGAGCCTGGTCCTTACCAAAATGGCTTTGTGTGAATTTAAATCTCCTTATCAATAAAGTAAAGGTAATGGCACTACAGCACACTGCACAGTGCAGGAGAATGAAGTGGATAAAGCCTACAAAGTGGCTGAGGTGTCAGACAAAACATATATAACCCCAAAACATCCTTATAGAAAGCTCTCATAGCTGAGTGTCAGAAAACCAACAGGGAGAAAGGTGTTATAGACCTAGCAGAGAGACCGGCTCTGATCCTGACCACCAGTGCTTATGGAAAACCCATTTAATCCCACAGGAGAGCCTTGGGAGGGAGGTGCTACCCCAGTGCCCCTCACTGTGCTCCCCAGGTTGATTCTGCTCACCCCTGCGTTACCCACTTGAGAAGACCACGTGTCTGGGGGATGTGATTAAAAACTAATTGCAGTTTATCTGCCAGACCCCATAATAATAAATATTTATTATATTATTAGCCATATTTATTATATTATTTAAATCGATAACAATGAGAAAGCGTTTATTAATCGCTAGCCAGACCCCACAGCACACAGGCCTGGTCTGCACCCACAGCCATCGTCAGGGTGCAGGGTGACACCAAGGATGCTCCATGGCCAGCCCCGCACGCCTCCATCCGCAGCAGTGATGAGATGTGCAGCCACAGCTCTGCTGCCCTCCCACTGCTCACAGCCCGGCTGCAGGAGCACGGGGACAGGTACAAGGGTGTTGATTTAAACCTGAAAGACGCTCACCTTTACTGGGTGTTGCTAGGTTGAAGCGAAGAACAGCAGGGCTGTGCCTGACGCACAGCTGAAGCTGTAGCTCTCTCTACAGGCTTCACGTCCAGTACCTGTGCAGTCACAGCCAGACCAGCGTCACCACAAAGCGTGCCCTGGAGGGCTGGTTATGAGTGTCTGCTGAGGCTCCATGTGCATGAGCTCCATGCCAGGCCTGTTGGAGGATGTGACCATCCCATGGGGAAAGTGGGCGAGCATGAGTGAGGTTGCCCATCGCAGAAGACCTCATCCTTCCTGCAGCCCTGCTTAAAGCATTGAGCTCAGATGTGGCCAGCATCACAGCACAAGCACCAGGGAGCTCCAAGCTGAGAGGCTTAGAGAACATCCCTAAGTCCCAAGCACATACATGTGCTCGTGTCTATACGTGGTCCAGGGCCGCTATTTCCAGGGCATGGAGCTGCACAGCAGCTCTGCATCCTCCAGATGTCCATGGCTGCATCTGGAGTGATGCAGCCTTTTGCTTGTAATAACCCTTTTGATTCCCTTTTCCTAGTAATTTCTTGATAAACCACAATTGGATCATTCCTTATGGTCATTTCACTTAGATTTATTTGCAAGCATTACCTGCATATTTGGACTTAGGGGGAACGAATCTTTTCTTTCCTGGGTTTTTATTGCCCCATTATTTATACATTTCTCTTTAAATCCTGTAAATACTTTGTTTTTTTCCCATTTCCCTGCAGAGTTTCTCTTTCTCTTTGGCAAACATTGATTTTTTTTTTCCTTCTTCATGTTTTTTCCAGTGAACCTTGAAATTAAAATGTCCCTTTTTTTTTTTTTGTTGTTTAATTTCAGGGGTTTTTTGTACACCAGCCTCATTGTCAGCACAGCAAGAGCAAGGTGCTTTGTTAGATTACTGCTGCTTCAAGGCTACTGAAAGGAAGAGTTGACCACATTTTAGCGTGTGCGCACAGCTCCTCCGTGAGCCGCAATCCTCCTCTTTAAAACACAAACCCAATCCCGAGCTCTCAGCATTTTAAGGAAGCATTTTGGGTTTATTTTGGTACCTCAGAATCCATTTTTACCGAATTATCCCAGGTTTAAGAAGTGTGGAATTCTTGGCTCTCTTAGTGGACGAACTGCACGCACAGAACCAGCTCTTTACCGCACCAGCGAGGTTTGCAGCAGGGAGAACAGCTTTTATTAAACCAGCTGGGGAAAAAGGGAAAGGAAAAGCTTTCAGACAGCCCTAAGAGCATTTGGGGTGGTTTTTGCCTTCCAACTATATCAGTTGTTCTAACAAGAAATGCCAGCTCTCCCTGCAAGCCTTGCCTCTCTCCTACCCTTCTGCCATCAGCTACAGCAACACTACCGCCAGCAGAAAAATCACTGCATTTGTATAGCAAAGAAACCATATTGCTGTTTTTCCAAGGGTTTTTCCTCAAAACTACTGCCTGCTCCCATTCCCGCAGCACTGAGCTTGTTTCTTAGGAGTGTTTTCAGGGAAGAATCATTTTTATGACAATTACTCTGTCACTGTCATTTTATCTGCTGTAGCAGAAGAATTCTCTACTGCGCACTCTTGACCAACAATGCTTTTGCCTTTTGCCAAGTAGCCAGGGCACTATAGGTGATGAAATCAAAGCTTAAATGACAGTAGGATAAAGTATCTGGACCCAGGAACATGGGTACGTTTGTATCCTTGCTGAGCCTTATGTGGCATCAGAAAGTTAGGGAAACCTTCCAAATACTCAGCTAAAATGAGATCCTTGCTTCAGCAAGGGTTTGCTTTAGCTTCGTGGCCTAGGGTTATACATTATGCTAAGCAAGTGTGACTGTTCAGAGGCTAAAGAGCAGGCAGTGCTTAACAGAGCAGGAGTCACTTTTCCATAAAAACAGGGGTGGGGAAGTCTTTAAAAACGGATTGTTCTAGGTCACAACAAACTCTGAATTGCAAAAGGTTAATAGACCAAATGATACTCGTCTACCACCATCCTTGTAATAACAATCGTTGCTGAATCCATCATTTTGGGGTCTTGCTATATTGACAATTCCATTCCCTCAAAAAGACTCGGTTATTTCTTCCATCTGGTTAACCTGTGGTAATTGATGATGGATTTACAAGTGGTACCTGGGCAGACACAGGGACCTGCAACCACTGTGCTGCTGGGGAGAGGGGAAAACGCCCGTCTCCAGCCCAAGGATGAGCAGGAAGAGTCATGCCATGAACTGACTCAGGGTCCACATCAGAGCATGGGTGATGGGAACCAACCTCACTGCACATCTGGCATTCAAGGAGGGGCTTTAGGCCCAAATCCCATTCCTGCAGAGCCTCTGACCTGCAAATCTGATCTATTTACCTCCAAACGGTGTTTCCTGTTCAAGGAATACCAGTGAACAGACATTTTAAGTTCAGTAACAAACACTCAAGCATCCATGTGCCAGAGATACCCTCCTTGTGATCGGAGAAGACTCCTTTGTGACTTACTTCCCCTCCAAAAAAGATACGATGCTAAATGAGCGCTGGTTTATTCGTTTGCTTGTTTCAGAAGCCTCAGTTCCCCAACAAGGAAGACAAATGGAATCAGTGGTATTGCTGTCCTGCAGAAAGGCCTCAACATGCACTGCACTCGTCAGCAGCTTCTGTGGGTAGAATGAAGGGCTGCACATTCACTCCTATCCACGCCTGCCACAATCGGTACCCAGAAAGGCACAGACACGCTAAGAAGGGGCTGTTACATTGCTTTAATTACAACTCATTCCTTTCCTTTTTAAAAGTGCAAACTTACCAGCTGTAACAAAAGATGTTTAAGAAACAAACCTTGTCAAAATAACATGAATTAAGAGCATTCACCCTTTTGCAGAGTGTGAAGAAGAAGTGTGTAAGGTGATAATGAATTCTGCAATGCATTAGCCACGCTTAAAACGTGAGCACCACTTCCTCCATAACTTGCTGAAGTTTTGCCAGTCTCACTGAATCCCCAGTTAGAGGCACAAACTACCAAGGTTTGATTGCCATGTGAGCAATTCGGCTATTATACTGCCAAATACGGGATGCTTTCTCTGCGCAGAAGCCTGTTAAAGCTGCATGAAATCCATATGAAACCCATAGGCACGCTACCGTAGGGCTTTGCTCTATTACTTGGCATGGCCTTGTGCTGGAGAAGGTGCAGAGCATCTTCTGCTCGCCAGGATAATGCTATGGCTTGGGCTGCCCCTATGCGTTGTGAGTCCTGTCCCTGGAGCTGGGGTTAAACCAGTTTATGCTCCCAAGTCATTCCCTGAGAGCCCACCAAGAGCTGTGATTTGGGCTTTGCTCCCAATGAGCTGTTCTGGTCTGCATTCCCAAGCCGTCGCTTGCTTCCCATGTATCAGACACCGCGCCAGAAAGTTCAGTCCAGGCAGCAGTATCACCTAATCCACCCATACACACACTGATCCTTGGACACAGCTTCCTCCTTGTCCTTCATGATCTGGGCACCAGCTCAATCCTGGCATCCCTCTAGAAGTCCAACCTTGCAGCTCATTGCCTTGGTTTCCACAAGGACCTCGCCCTCTGCCTAAGGACCCACTCAGCACCCATCATTTTGGACCCTTACAATCGCAGCCATGACTTGTTCGCCTGAAGGAACAGTTGACACAGCGGTTCTGTCCCTTTCCCAGCCTTTCCATTTACCCCCGGTTCACAACCTTATGCTTGTCCCCTATTGATCGCAGCACCAATCTCAATGTTCCTTTCAAATAGAAGAGCTGCTGAAGAGCCACAAACCCAACAGATCTGGGATTTCTGCATGCAGGAAGCGAGCACCGAGCACTTCTTCCATGGAGCAGAGCCTTTCCCTGGGGATCTCAACTCACAGACCCAGCTCGAGAGCTCAGGAGCTCATGGCTGAGCTCGCACATGTCCGAGGGATGCTCTGGAACACAAGAAGTGTTTGCTGCATTCACCACAGCCAAACCCAGCTGAAGTGTGAAGGAGCTGAGCTGTTTGCAATCCAGCTCACACAGGCATCTGCAACCTGTGTGCGCTCTGATTCCGATGGAAATTCCCTCCCTGCTCTTTAGGAACAGAGACAGGCACATGGAGGTCAATACCACTGGGAGGGGGGGCTGGCTTTAAGAGTTTTGGCATCAGAAACATGAATGAGGAGGGAAACAAAGGCTGGAGGAGACATGTGAGAATGCTGTATCTGAGGTAAGGAAGGAAAAGGGTTGGAGAGATATCCAGGGGACACTGGCCTCTGCCCCGGTCTCCCATCAAGATGAAGGAGTACAGCATGCACAAGAAGGTTCTTCCTAAAGCAATACAACCCTGTTATCACTGGAGCGTCTCAGTCTGGGGTACAGAGATTCAGGCTGCTCGAAAAGAAGGGAAATGAGGCTCTTCCCCAGCCCCACAAGGCTATTCCTGCTACCCTACTTCAATGTGCCATGCACACAGGTATGCCTCACCTGCGATGGGAACCAGCAGAAGGGAGGAGGGCTGCAGTCTTTAGTTAGTGGGGATGAAGGAACACACGGAGCCGTGGGGGCTGGAGCTCCAAATCCTGCTTGGAAATCAGAGAACAGGATTTGGAGCTGCTGACTTGCACCGCAGCCATCCTCATCCCCACAGCAGCCAAATTCCAGGAAGTGCAAAAGCAGAATCACACCACTTGTGCTCGTTCATGGGGAGCAGAGCCGAAATGTAAGCTCCGAACTCATGATCAGAGAACGCTTTTAGTGACAAAGAGACTGGAGCTTTTGTGCCCAGAAAACACTAAGCTGTTTGAATACCAATGTCTGTGGGAGATCCAAAATGCCATGTTCAGGAATGGCAAGAGTAATTCCAGCACTGAGAGAGTCCAATCTGCCACCGTATTTCCTATCAGAGATCTCACTGGAACTGCCAGGATTTTAATAAAGCATATGGTAAATTTTTAGTTAATAATGGAAAAAGCATTCCTTAAAGTTAGGAACACAGCTGCCCATCTCTTCATCTCCTCTTTGGGGGCCGTGAGCATTTCAGCCACGTTCTCACTGGCCTTCCCAATGGAACCTGGCCTTCTTCACTAGCAACACTTGTGCCCAGTTTGCCATGCTGTTTGGTGGCAATTAGAGCAGTAAATGCTTGGAGGTTGAGGTGTGTTTTATAAAGGTTCAGTATTGATAGCTATGGTATGTCTTGATTTGCTGGTGTAGAGATGCTACCATTGCACTACCATAGCTACAATGGTGCTACCATTGTGCTTCATATACCAATGTGAAAAGACAGATCTATTACCTGTGGTACGACTTAGGTGAACATTCAACCACCTCTGCAGCTCTGCTGCTCACAGAAGAAAACTATACCTACCTCGTATATGAAAACTGGTGCTGAGCTTCCCTGAAAATCACAGCACAAAAAGTGCTGGTATGTTATTTGTACGCTGTATATACTGACTATAGGAAGAACTGAGATGCCTGTCACTAGTGAGGTATGTGTGATTCAGTACCACTAGTGGAAAACAGCTGGAATGGCTGGGATAAACTACTCAATTCTCGCGTTTTGGACAGAACCAGAATGGGAGCGAAGCAGAACTCCTGCAGCATCTCTGCAATGGTCACAGGGGAGGGGGGAACAAATGAGCAGAGAGAAAGCAAACACTCCCCCCTACTCCCCTCCTGTCAAGCTTCTCCTGAATGGATCCATTCCTCAACCCAGTCTTAGAGAAACCAGCCATGTGTGTAGCGTGCCCGTGAAGAGCCACAAGACACCCTTATATTCCCCATTCCATCACCGACTCTCACTCTGCATGATGCAGCTCCTGGATCTCACACCACACCAGCCCCTTCTCTGCTCACAAGGTCATAATGCACTGACCTTGCATCCCGCAATCCCCCAAGCATCCCATAGTTCAGCACTGAATCTTCTTCCTGCAAACTCCAGCCTAGGGGAAAGCATTGGGAGTGCATGACTCCTGCTGACCTTTAGAAAAGCTCCCCCCACACTGATGCTGCTGCTTGCACTGAAAACATTCCCCTCTCCCTGATTTATGCTTCCCTCTGCCAGAGCAGCAGATGCATCCCTGAGTCCTGAAGAAAGGACAAGCCTGAAGAGCACAATAAACTTCCATGATGTGACATCCATGGGCTCAGATGGGCTCCTCTCTCTGAGCGTGCAGCGTGCCAGCATCATCGCATCCTTTAGAGACGCAAACAAGGATCCAGCTTTGCTCACAGTGCACCTCCGACTCCGAGTTTATACCTGGGTGAAAAAGAAGCCGATGGGTTTGTGAAGGGGTCCTGTGTGTTACCGTTTCTCCTGCAGCAGTGTGGTTTGGATCAAGGGTCCCCAGTGCTGGGAAAGATCAGACCTGAAAGCAGGCTGCCAGAGAGAAAGCAGGCTGACAGAGGACAGCTGAAACATAAGGCAAGAGATATCAGAACACAGCAAGAAAGGAACAAGGTGACAGTAACTCGGAGCGCAAACCAGTGACTATAACTCAGCCAACAGCACGCAGGTCACCTGCTCCCTGCACCAGCACAGCCATTCCCTGTTTTCCTGGGCACAGGGATGTGCAATACCATCTACTTCAGTTGTTCCTCATGGGGCCCTTAAAAGCTAAGTCTCAGATACAGCCCTCTGCATCCCTTAAACAGTCACTGGGATCTGATTTGCCAGTGATACATCTGTATAAAGCAAAGTTCAGCACAGCCAGTGTTAATAACTACCATTCCGATCACACTGCAGTGCCCAAATGCTGTGCAAGTGAGAGGCTATTTCCATAAGAGCCTGCCAGTTAGATACACCTATTTTCTCATTAACAACTAGCCATTAGTCTCAACCCCATCCCTGGCAGTGTTCAAGGCCCAGGTTGGACACAGGGGCTCAGAGCAACCTGCTCCAGTGTGAGGTGTCCCTGCCCATGGCAGGGGTTGGGACTGGATGAGCTTTTAAGGTCTCTTCCAACCCAAACCACTCTGGGGTTCTATAATGTTAAAGCCGATGCAGACAGAGCAGAGCAGCAGTGTCCCTGTGCCTGGGGAGGGCTCCCAAAGGCAGCACACTTGGGAAGCTGAGCTCTGCACCCCTGACCATGGAGCGGGCCGCTTCTTAGACACTGCCTTTGCCACGTTAACAGGGAGATGTGGCCAGCCAACCCAAGGCTCTGTGTGACAAGGGCAGGCTGGGTCTGGTGCTACGCCAGGTATTTCAGTCCCAGCCCATCTCCATTTAAAAACAGAAGCACCACTGCTCATGACTTTACATTCATAAATACTCTCACAATGTCAAGGGGGGGGGGGTTGCTCATCAATTCATTAGATCTGCTCCCATGAATTATTTATATGCAGTGCTAAAAATGGTTCTGAAACATTACAAGAATTCAGTATCAGTTTTCACAGTGGGATTTCATCACTTTAGCACTGCAGCATAATAGCCTAATGCGCTACTAATACACTATGGTGCTAATAGGCTACAATGAGAGTTCTTCTCTAATATGCAAACATTTCCATGTTGCATTATTGTTTCTTTTAAGTTAATATGATCTGGTGATAATACGATGAAATGAATTAGCTTCCTAGCATTGTTTGCATGAGTTGCACATATTAAAAGAATATTTCCCCCCACTTCTCCCTTGAATTCACTTGGAATAAGCTTGAAAATTTACCCTGTAGTTATTCTTATGCTAATGAGGCTGTTTAGTAGGAAACACTCCCGCTGTTGCTTAGCCAGCTGAAGAAAGAATGTCACCTCTTGCTGGATAAGACTTTTCCTGTCCTGTCTTGAAAGCCTCTGTCCTCATAAATACGTTTGCTTTAACATTTCCCATCCGCTCATGGACTCATTGCATATTTATGGTAAATCCCATGGTCACTTCTAACAGAAACACAGAATCACCTGGGTTGGAAAAGCCCTTTCAGCTCACCCAGTCCAACCAATCCCCAGCACTGCCAAGGCCACCCCTGCCCCATGGCACTGAGGCCTCGTCTCCACGCTGGGTGAACCCTTGCAGGGCCGGTGCCTGCAGCCCTGCCCTGGGCAGCCTGTTCCAATGCCTGAGCACCCTGTGGGGCAGGAACTGTTCCTCAGCTCCATCTAAACCCACCCTGGGGCAGCTTGAGCCCGGGTCCTCTTGTCCTTGTAAAAGCAGACACAACTTCCAGGGATGTGGAATCATGTGCTAGCAGCCCTGATGAACACCAGCTATGGAGGTGACCACAAAGACAGAGACATCATAGAATCATAGAATAGTTAGGACTGGAAAGAACCTTAAGAGGTACCACTGCTTTCCTGCTCTGGGATGTGCAGGGAAAACCTTGATGGCAAACCCACCCCCAAGCTCCATAATAAATCACAGTACTCTCCTCCCAGCATTGTGACGTCTTCCAAAAGCCAAGCTGGACACTGGAAGTGCAAGCTGGGATGGCTGGCGTGGGACTTGATTTGTCCCTTTTCAGAGGGACTCCCAGGACTCGCTGCGTTCCTTCATAAACAGGCACTGAAATGCTAAGCTTTTCTATTTGGGGATGTTGTAGGATTCCCATACAGGATGACGCAGGAAGGCAGTAGAGCAGCTAACATTAGCTGCTGTCCCCCTGACTTCCCTATGGAACAGAACATCCCAGCAGGTGGCTGAGAGCAAGATCCCCACACCCACTTTACCCTCAATGCAGATCCAGCTTGACTGCATCTGAATTCAGATCCTACGACCTTTAATTCACATGAAGTTACCCAAGAACTCTTTACCCGTGAGGTTAAGCAGCACATGTACAACACTGAAAACTGCTCAAATGTTACAGGGCTTTAAAATGTCATAAATAAGAGTCCAAAATTTCTTTAATTATCAGATTTCCAAAGCTACTCTACATAATTCCCTGTATAATCCAATCTGAAACTCAGGAGACACTCATGCAGATGACATTTCCTCTCTGTTTTGAATGGGGATTATTCTTTAAGAGGATACAGAACCTGGAAATATTTCAATAGGTCTGATATTTAAAGCATTTTTAATGGCATTTGTGTTTTAATCTTCTTACTGAAGAACTTTGATGAGAGCTGCAAGGAATTCAACAGTGGAAAAAATAATTAGGCATTAGTTAATGAAATAAAACACAGAAGCAATGGGTCAGTTGATTCATGAACAGGATGAAAACAGGAATGAATGTCAGGGCACCCCGGGGCACCGTGCCTTCTATTCTCTGGGATTAAGGAGCCGCACTGCTCACACCATCCCGACACCTTGAATGCTTCCTACTGCTTACGGACTTTGATTCCACTGCTGGCAAGGGGGTGATGGGAAAGCAATGAGCCAAGTTCCCCAGATCCCTTCTGAAAGAGCAGATTAAAGGAGTTTCTGCCTGGCAGAGAGCAGAGGCCGCTGAATAATTCTCCTGCCTTTCACCCTGTGCGTTCTAGCGCAATGTAGTGTGGTCCGAGACCTCTCTGGGGATGCCCGTTCACATGAAACGAATCTCGCAGGGAAGTACACAGAGGAAACACCCAAACCTGTTTGTTTCCCCATCTTCGGAGCTTTAGAAACAAAGCCTCAGCTTGTTTGCCCAGGCTGAGCCCTGCTGCCTGGGTCCTGCCCAGAGTCGGGTACTTGAATGCTGGGGCTTGGCTTCCTAAGCTCTACATGTACTCATCTGCTTCTTCAGTCCCGAAAGGGCCTGCAGACAGCTCCCTGCTTGTGTTTCTTCTCACACTCTGCCTACCCTCAGGAACAAGGGGCTACTTCGTTAGGAGTGAAGGCACTCATTAGCATTGAACCTGTTTAACCCGCATGCAGCTTCATAAGGAATCCCAAACAACCTCGGGTTGCAACATGACTACTGGTTTCCCAGACGAGAGCAGATACTAGTTCTCTCGACATCAGAAGCAATGACTTAGCAAAAACATCTTTCCAAAGGACCCATACGTCTCTTGCAACATCCCCACAGAGGGCTGGGTGTACTCCAGAGTAAGGAATACCACGTACAGCGTTCCTGCCGCTTTCCTGTGTGGTCCAGACAAACTGATAGAACTACTTTTATCTGCCAGTGGGAACAAACAGGTCTTATACAACTTAAGCACAGTAAGCCTGGCCATTATTTTACCCTGAGAAAAATCAAACATTTCTTAGCGTTACCATTACCATTGCTCCGTTACTTGTGGAAAACAATTCCAACTATCAGGAAATAATTATGAACAAAGCCCAGTTAATTATACAAGACGCCTCAGCTGCCCTCATTAAGGACCAGTTCAATAGTGTTCACGTAGTAATTTCTGGTTTAATTGTGAATAGATTTGGAAGCCTGGCTGATCAACAAATAATGAGATTGGGGAACCAGAAGGAATCTGATTAATGCAATTATTCACCAATTATTTATTTCCTCTCCTTTATATCAGTCTTCCTTCTGCATTAGGTCAGGATTAGGAGAATAAGGATTGCACTGCTTGGCTGCAGCACGAGCGTCCCTCCCTCTCACAAACACCCTATAGTCCCAAGCCTGTGGATTAAAGATTTATTCATGGAATCATGATAAAATGGGGGAATGATTCAAAGTCAAGAAAACACCAAGTTCCTGATGCAGCAGCAAGTCACACGCAGGTAGATTCCTGGATCTGTACAAGTCTTACGGACTTTGCTGCAAGTACCCCCCCTTGCACAAATATGATGCTTATGAACTTTGTGCTGACGAGAGAAACAGCCAGGGCTGCAAGAAGACAAAGAGCCAAGAGGGACACTGGCAGAAGAAGAGTCTCAGGTTTGAATGCCTGAAGTTGAGTCCCAGCAAATCCCAGTGCGTCACCACCAGGTCAACATCGGAGGAGTGCCATGCAACAGGAAAACAACCTTACACGTGCTTTGAACTACAGCCTGCTCGCCCCATATTTCAATACGAAACTGAAGCAATTTACTCCCTTTTTAAATGGATTATAGAAGGAACTCAACCACAATGCTTCTACCCTTGGATGATCAATAACTTTAACACGCTTATAAATTATTAATCCTCTACTCACAAAATTAACCACCCCTGAATAGACGTAATTGCTCAACACAGTGCAGAAGAAAACACGTTCAAGGAAGTAAAATGTTCCTTTGCATTTGTAGAAGTTTTTAGTAGCTTCCTAGGGTAGCTGAAAAGCTGCACCGTTTATTATTCAATGTAGTATATTCATTACAATTTACTCACTAATCTTGCTTCTTTTGGCAGCACCATAAAGAGACGTGGCATATGACTGTTTAATCAGTCAAAAGTCCATAGCATGAGGACTGTCTCATTATATTCCTCCTAGAAATGAGTCTCTTTTCTAGATGGGAAGGCTTTAGGTAAGAAGAAGGGGCTGAGCTGATTTAGCAGTCAGCATAAATGCTGACATCCCTTCACCAGTGTTGTTAAGTATCATGAAGAGGACATACATCTTGCTGCTAATGAATATCATGGGCTGTATTCACTCAGCTGCATTTCATTAGCTGAATTAACAAACTAGATGATGATCTTCCAAAATGTGTCTCATTCTTAAAAGTTGGTTCTCATTTTCTGAAGGAAGAGGAAATAGAGAGACCTCAAATCTCTGCCTGGGGACCGCAAACTTTCACTGTAGCTATGAATCCCGTTTCCTTTCTCCATGTGCTACTCTATGTGTTCTGGTAAGTCTGAATTAGGATCTCTTCACTGAAAAACAACAGCATCAAACTGTAAAGCCTAGGTATTTCTTTTAAAACTCCAACTAACTCAGAGCAAATGTGCTCCCACAGAGAGATCAGTGGCTCAGAGCATCACTTTGTGTCTTGGAGGCTCCAGTGATACTCCAGGCAACGCTCTCCTTTCTACCTTCTAGCTCTATAGGAGGAAAAGGACTAGTGAGGGGCAGACCCACTCATACAACATTACCTTCGTCTTAATGAAAACTAACGTTTGATAAATATACTCTTACCTAAATAATAGGTCAATTATTTGATTGAATATATTTAAGGCAATATTGTTGTACCTACTGGCATTGGTAAAACCAATACACCATGAAAACCTTACTTGGTCTTTTACACGGCTAATCAAGGGCTGAGCAGATCCATAGTTGCTACCAGTGGGTGAGTTCTGTTTGGAAGCTGTTTGTACTGAACTAGCTGCAGCCTCATTTCTAACTTCCATAGGGATATGAACACCTTTGCTGAAGCTAACCCCAAGGAGTTCAAGCCAGACGCGGAGTTTTGCTTGGTTTTGGTTTTTGTAGGTTTGTTTCTCTGTTTATTTTGGTTTGTTTGGTTTTGTTGATGTTGGTTTTGTGGTGATGGGTGGGTTTTTTTATCAGAACTACCAGAAAGGTTTAAACTATGAGACCACAAAATTGCTTCCAGGTTTTTCCATTGCCTACTACAAATCAGCCTTATAAAGAGACATTCTTTGTCCTTTCTCGGATCCCTGCAGCTTCCCTTTACTTCCTTACTTTGTGCCAGTGCTGGAAAATCTTAGACCAAACTAACTAACCAAACTTAGACCAAACTAACTAACCAAACTTAGACCAAACTAACTCTGTTCTCTGTCTCTTTACAACCATTTCCTTAAAAAGGATGAATGTATATATGAAAACAAATGCTGGATTTCAGCAACCTCTTGTGTAGCCCAGGAAAACAGCAGGAAGAGTAACATAGAATTAACCAGATTTATTTCTCCAACTCAAATATGTTAACAACCTTCCCTGTTTCAAACTTCAATAGATGCTGCAATGCTGTAGTGTGTAAACATATACATTTATGGTTTCAAAGGCTGGAGGCAGAATAAACAGGCAGATAGTCCAGGCAGACTTACAAGCAAGAAGCTTGTGTGAATGCTATAGAAAGTAGCTTTCTCCATACAATTAAAGTTCAAGGTTGCATCTAAAATGGGTTTTCCAGCTGTATTTGGAAGTAGACTTAAATTGTTACTCACCTCTAACCTTGCTGGAGATTCGTGGTGTCAAATACATAAAGCAGAACATGCTGCAAGAACAGACTGAAAGGGTTAGAATACATTTACTGAAGGAAAAGAGTCTTGTAGCTAGAGAGAATATTGTGCAGGCAACCTCAGGGGTTTGGAAAAGCTGCTTCTTGGAGAGGTACATTGCTCTTGCACCATCTGAATTCTCCTTTGGAGATGTAGTAATGGTCATCTACCAGCTTTATAAAGATGTTTATTTTCCATCTAGCCAACAAATTAAGCAGGAAGGAGGCTGAACTTTCAGACTCAGTTAGTTATGAAATGGGTCCTTGTGAGTTATGAAATGGGTCCTTGTGTTTCCATCCAACCCTGGTAAGGGTATGGGAAAGATTTTCCTTCTGTAATTGAGAGACCTGGTTTGGTTTTTACTGTGATTACCAATGGGTGTTCTCAGTAACAGCCTCTGGGCCCAGAAATGCAGCAAATTCATCCAGGCATCTTTAGGAGCTCCTGTGGAATAGGGATATGATTGGAGTTGGTTTTGCTTTGATTACAGGATGTTTCTCCCACTGTTCATCAAATAGAAAACATGTGGGAGTTCTAAGTGGAGAGGAGAGAGCGATCAAGATCCTGGCCTCTTTCAGCACTCACAGAAAAGGAGGTAGAAAAGAGGAAAAGCAGCAGGAAAAAGACAAATGCCAGCAGGCCAACCTAGTCATTTAGAGTGGCACAAGCTAAACAAGAAAAGAGAAAGAGGGTGTGGAATGGGTAATATGAAGTAATGGCATAATGTCCAAACATTTGCAAAGTTTGCTTCCAAGTCCCTGCCAAAGTCATGTTTCCCATTACAGAATAATGCCAGGGCACGACACAATGATTCAGCCATTGTCCTCCCTGTCTCTTTTCACTGATGAAATGCTTCTGTGGCAGCTCTGCAAATTCCACTGCCCAAGTCTTCCCTTCCAGGAGAGGCTGAAATGGCAGCTCTTGAGATTTGCAAAATGTCATTTAAAAACCACAGTTCCGCCCTACTCTGCTCTTTTCATGCAGAGGCTCTGAAAAGGGATGGAGATACTGAGATCTCCTAAAGGGCTCTTCTCACAGCGTTCCCAACAAGCCAACCTAATGCTACCCCTCTGTACCTTTTACACCGTACCCATCGCACTGCCTCTAACCACTTCCAAAGCTCTCAAGTACTTCATGACCACGGATCTTGATAAGCCTTCCTGGATGCTGATCTTCTGAAAGTAAGAGGTCAAACCTTTTGAGAGGCTCTTCTTCCTAAGGAAGCTCCTGTCTCGCAAGTCACAGACCTGACAGAGCCCATCAGATGGAAGTTCACCAAAGAAACCCTGCAGCTTTAAGCACTTCAGTGATATACAAGCGTTATCACTGCAAACCAATAGTTGACTGCAACCCTTACTGGCTTAAGAGTTGCACCACAAAGAACAGTGTTTGGCTTTATATATATATATATATATATATGCACACACAGAGGAAGCTTCAGGTTCCTGAATTCACAAACTGTAAACTACATTAAATACACAGTAAATTGACTGATGATGAGTGGTGCTCTTCTAGGCTAATTTCTTTTCTAAACCATGATATGAAAATTCCCGCTAATGGGCTCGTGACAAGACTAAACAGGGGTAATAGCAGATTTAATCAAGAAAACAAATGGGATTCATTAAAAGCTGGCACTTGGCAGATAATCTTTGGAGAGTTCTCACCTCAATCTACATGTCCCCATCGAAAAGAAAGGAAACAAATTGGAAATCTTCAGCTGTTCTTGTCTCAGGTTGTTGAGACAATTCAAAGGAAATTCAGAGTACAAAAGTATCAGACAGAGTCACCTTCGAACTCCCTGCTCCATGGTTCCATGCATCCTCTTCCCAACTCCTTTCATACTCTCTACCACAGCATTCAGAGTAAAACATTCACTAGGGTTTTCTTCCCGCAGTTGAGAAGACAGATGAGCTATAGGCTTCACATCTAACTAGAACATGTACCTTAAGGTGATGTTGTGGTGCTGAAAGTATTTCTCAGCAAATGATATTGAGGAAATACATATTCCTTATCTATACTCTTTACATACAAAGAGGTATATATATACATATATGTATCTAATATGTTTATATACATACTATGCACAAAACCTACAAAGCCTATCCATTTATATAGAGGTTGAGTACAGAGACATCCGGACATGCACCCTGCTTGGCACTTCTGCAAGCTGAAAGGGTAGAAATAAAAGCAAATGCTGTTTCAATTTTCAGAAAGGATCTCTCTCCCGTGAATGAAGCCAATTCCCTAAACACAAACATCTCCAAAATTCGGTTTCAGTTCTGCAGTTCAGCCTTCCATTAGAAGGAAGAAAACTCACAACTTGATTATCACTCTCCTCCAAAAGCTCCTACTTTGTTAAGCTACACATCCAGTTACCAGCTAAGCAGGTAACTGCCCCAAACCAGTAACTAAATATTCCTTTAGTCAACGTCAAACGAACAAACGAAGCAGTAAAGCAACATCTGATACACAGCACACACATGTACAGCCTTGGAACACACATCATCTGGTGTCCCTGAAACGTATGTAACCTACCTGTGCTCTCAATGACGAGCTCACTGATGCCAATGGAAAGATTTCTGATGACTATGACGACTTGGCATCGCAAGTGAAGTATTTCCAACCCATTCTACAATTCCCCCTCTTGCAAAGACACTTCTGCTTTGTGCCAACGTCTCAAACACAACTGCTCTAACCCAGGATTATCCACCCTCTCTTTCCTGCACTTGCGGAAAACCCTGCTCCTGGTTTATTTGCTCTCACTTAGTCCACTAGCACTTTGCTCTGCAAAAGCTTATTTACTTTCCCCACCACCTCCTAATCACTTTGGGGAAGTCATATTGTTTTCTCATTATGCTCTTCTAGCTCTGGTCTGAGCAAGGCATATTATCTATTCAAGTGGCCAAATTCTTTTCAGGTGGCTGCACCCTCTACAGTGTGGCCCTACACAGCGTCTAAGGCAACGTGAGCATTATCTGACTGCTAATTAATGTCCTATAATAATTCTGACCTTTAAAAATCATCTTCTGGCACTGCTGTTTCAGAAGCCTGCTGTGCTTGCTTTGTGTTTATGTGAAGTGTTTCCACCTACAACTTCTGCTGTCAGAGAAGCCCCGGCTCACTTGAGCATTGCTGATGGAGGCTGGATATCAGACCTGGCTGGCATTCTCAAGTTTGGTTTGAGTGTTGTTTTGTTCCACTGTTTGCTTTTAAGGCTTGATTATCTGAGTTACTAGTGCAGGAAATATGCAGAGAAAGGAGCTGTTTGCAGCATCAATGTGCCACATCCACACATGAGCCCTTCCCCTCCAGGCTAGTAAATCCAAATGTGTGGATCAAGAGCAGGGAAGGATGCCCACCTGAAGGCAATGGGTGAGTGGCAGAGGGCCCCTGCCTGAGTTCATGTGGTGCATGAGGACCACTAAGAGCATCCCCACCTTTCAGGGACAGCATTGATGCACAATTCCAGGACACATCTATGGGACATACATAGCTCTCCAACGCTAAGAGACAACCCTTTTGCTTCATGTGACAACATACATAATCCTGTGGGTACTATTATTGACTCTCCATCCAGTCAATGTCCTTCCCTGATGAATATTAACAATATGATGGCTGTAGGTGTATTATTTGAGTATACAATAAGAAGCTCCCTTTGCAGCAGTCATTTGGGAAGTACAGGTGTGCATGCAGCAGCTCAGGCTCCTGTAATCACAAAGATCCCCAAGAACCTAACCAGCCTCATTAGAAACCTGCTTTGATTTTTGAGATGAACCTAGAAAAGGGGAACATGCCAAATCAGAAACCCCCATATACCAGTGCTCGCTGGGATCCCAGCTTGGAGGACAGGCTGTGTTTACTCCTTACTTTGCATTCTCAACACTCTAAAACAGGTTCCAGAATAAGGAGTTGCAATATCTCAGTAGGTTTTGCATGTAGCTCATTTAGCTGAGCCCTGAACAGTGCATACCATGAACAGATTTACCCCAGCCCTGCTTTACACATGGGGAACACTGAATAGAAGATTGAAGTCGCTTACTGAAGCTGGGAGAAGGCAGCAGGCATCAGTGTTGCTGTACCCTGAGGCAGGTCCACAGAGGACACTGCATGTGGCCTCTCAACTGGCCAAAGAGCTGCTGGCAGCTGTCAGGTCCTTTTGTGCCCATCAGATTATATTTCCCCTTATAATCACCAGCTGTGGGGAGGTCTTTCCAGACAATATAACAGCTGGAGCCAATGTTTTCACACATTGCAGAAAAGAAGCAGGGAAGACTGGCATAAGGGATGGCTGCAGGGGGAAAATGACTGCTTGCAAGAAACTGTGACAAGAGACCATCCCAGTGATGAAGTTTTAATGCATTTGTATTGTCAAGGTCATAAACTTGGGAAGAGATGTAAACTTTGCTTGCAGTTACACAAACAATAGCAGAGGGGTTTGTTCTCTTTTAAGACCTCCATAAGCGCAGCGAGAATTTTCCTGTAGTCCTGCATGGGTATCTTTTATGGAGTCAACATCAGTGTTTCCTGTTGTGCAGTTGGGATTTCCAGAGGTTTTCCTGTCACATCACTATCATTTAGTGAATGATCTGAGGCATGTTCTGCACTTGTCAGAAATCTAACTCTACAATACAGCATGAGACTGAACAAAGGTGTCCATAGGAGAGCAGCTACAACTGTATTCACCTGAAAACAGAGAGGGCACATGAGCAGAAAGACAAATACTCCAAACCATCCCACTTGAACAGATGGCAAAGGATGTCGACCCTTTCTGTAATTTCATTATCAAAGCTGAAGAAGCAGAAACAGTCCCTTTATGCTGCCAAGGTATTTCTATGTTTTACGTGAACACAGTCATCTGAACCCACAATGAACGAGAACATGCATGCACATGGCACACATCAAGCATTTCCTGGACAGTTTTCACAGCTGCTGGGTTTTGTAAAGACTTTCTTTCTTCAAAATTCTTTACTGTAGGTGCAAAATGCCTTTATCAGATAAAACAAATGAGCCTCAGTAACATAATGTTGACTAGCAAAAACATGCTTCCACAGGAACATGAAATACGGCACTGACAGAGACTGTGTTAGGCAAAACTACCTTAGCTTAATCCTGATGGATGCACACCACTCCTATTTTAATCAGTTTGCACTACACGGATGCACAGATAGCTGTGAGCCCTACCTAGAGCTCATAAAGAGGTGACAGAATGACCAGCCACATGGGACCCTACTGCTGCACAATGCCGCTGAGGAGGAAGCATGTACAGTGCACTCAGCTTTCAGGAGTTCCTCATCTAAGGTGCATGGGGCATTGCTTGCACAGGTCAATGAGACTGGGAAGTACAGATGACATTGAGCTCTGGACTGCTGGCTTCATGGAAATCTGACATAACCACAAGAGAAACCAAGGCCCAAGACTGCAGCCAAGCTTGATCATAACGTCCACTGACGCTTCTCCATCCTGCAAATGCATTAGAGATGGGCACGTCAATAACAAACACCTAGAGCAGTCTGGAGACTGAATGTTGATCTTAGAAGCATGAAGAGACTTTCTCCCTTACCGCTCTGGAGAGAGGTGGGATATGCCCTAGACCTGATCCTGCATCTCTTCCATGAGTGATCTAGATCTCATGCATCGATCTCCCACACACATGGATGTTGCCAGTTAACAAACAGAAGCTTTTAACATCTCAGTGTGCTGTATCAGTTTCAAACGAAAGGCTTCAGTATAACAAAACTGCTTCAATAGGAAACTTCAAGTTGCTCTGCAGCATCTTGTTATATTCTCCTGTGTGTCTGCTCCCCTGCACACAGGAGTCGTGTAGCTCTGAGAGACCTCTTGGTCTCGCTATCGAGTCGTCCTTCAGGTGATGAAGGCAGACATCGAGCTCTTCTGTCAGACTCTTCTCCAGCAAAGTTCTAGTGAATTATTGATGTTCTCTGCCTTCAGTGTTCTACCTTCAGATCACCCATTAGCTGCAATAAAACGCATCCCAAGGCTCTCTCGAGGGTGGAAGGAAGCAGACTCCTGTCTGTCTGACAGCCCTGCAAGAGCTCTCCCAGTTTTCCTGCCCATAGCTGGGGTGAAGAAAAGGAAAGAGATGAAGTTGTCCTTTGACATTTTACATCCAAGCCTTACTGCAATAACCTTTGCAGATAATTCTCCCAGCAGGTGTTAGATATTTCTTGTGAGCAGTTTAACAGTGAAACATCATTAAGTGCTCCTGACAAAAGCAATTTGTTACCAAAGTTTTGGAGGGGCAGAACCAAGACAAATTAGCCTCAGCATTTTAGGTACAAAGACGACGTGTTCTTTTTGTACTAATCCTATTACTGTGGATATCCTTCCTAGCACATTTGAAAGCAGCTTCGCTTGCGAGCTTACTGTCATCCATCCAAGATTCCTTTTCTCCAACTTTCAGGGAGAGTTAAGTGTAGAAAATCGCCATTAAAAATACTGCAAAAGTTTTGCAACCATTCCTGCCTGTTTCAAAAGATGCTTTTCCAGCAAGATTAAATGATTTATTTTCCATTTCTTATTAAAAAACATGAATTCAGATAGCAGAATTAATGCTATCATTTCAAAAATAACAGCATCACGAAGAACAAATACAATTCCCATGTTTAAAAGGTCTACCTGTTGATCTCAGAAGGCTGCAACCTTAAAAATGTTGAGGTTTTGTTGTTTCTTGATGGTGGTTTGTTGGTTTGGGTATGCTTTAACAAAACAAAACGGCTCACTGAAGAGGCAAACTTGCACATCTGTGCAGCTGTTGAATCACCCTTCACACTCACCCCCTCACTGCCCAGCTTTTCTTTCCCTTTCCTTCTCTTTCTAAGTGCACTAACTCTCTTTCATCACCTTCTTTCCTGTCCCTTCTCTCCCACACCATGCTTTGCCTCTCCTGCTGCCCTTTCTGAGCAGAAGCTGTGCTGAGCAGCAGAGCCTTGCCGTGATCAGTGATAATCCAACACATGAACAGCTCCCCCTTTGCAATGCCAGGAAGTCTGGCAGCATCACTGTAAGGCTGCAGAGCTCCCGAGATGCTGCTGTACAGTGTTTTGCTTTATAACCTGCAGTCCTGCGTCCAGTGCTGCGCTCCTCAGTACAAGACAAGGAGCTGATGGACACGGTCCAGCGGAGGCCACAAGGATGCTCAGGGCTCTGGAGCATGTCCCTCGTGAGCAGAGATTGCAGGAGCTGGGTCTGTTCAGCCTGGAGAAGAGCAGCCTGAGAGGGGGTGTCATCAATGCAGGTCAGTAGCTCAAAGGTGGTTGCCAGGAGGATGGGGCCAGACCCTTTCCAGTGGTGCTCAGTGACAGGACAAGGAGCAATGGCCATAAACTAACACAGGACAAGTGTCACCTCAACAGGAGGAAGAGCTGCTTTACGTGAGGGTGTCAGAGCCCTGGGGTTGTGGAGTCTCCCTCTCTGGAGCCATCCCAAACCCACCATGGACACGTTCCTGTGTGCCCTGCTCTGGATGGCCCTGCCTTGGAATGGGCGAGCTCCAGAGGCCCCTTCCTACCCTGATGGTTCTGGGATAACGACTCCATTGTGCACTCTGATGCAGCTGACTTATCTTTTACAAATCAGGTTTTGCTCATCATTCTGGAGCAGCTCCAAAAGCCAGAGAGGCACCACACTCCTCGAGCAGCCCCAGGGGCTGGGATTGCAGTGTGCACCTTCACAAGTGAAAGGAGGAAACGTGTTTTATACCAAGGAAGCAAAATGTGTACCTGAGGAGCTGGGTGAAGCACACAGCCATGGGTGCCAGGCAGAAGCATGCACTGGACTGATGGGTCTCCATCCTCCTCCTGCAAGCCAGGTATCCCACTCCTGCCTCTGCTCTCAGCACACCTCCTCTCTTCCTGCTCCCCACCTGCTCTGAATAGTTGTTGAAAGAGTGACTTATCTGATAGTTATCTCTGACTCCAAGGCCTGGAGGTGCAATATCCAGCTCCTGAAGCCCCTGGACCTGTAGGAATTTATAGCAGCAGATTGACAGCCAGGTTTTTTCTGCAGGTTGTTTATATGATGGTAAGCTGCTTAGGAGGGAAGCTTTAACTCAACACGAGATAAAAAGAAAATGGGTTTTAAAACCTCCAGTAACTCTTTTTTTCCTTAACTTGTTCTTGAACAAAACAAAAACGGGAGCCCTGGAAAAGCACCTGAAGGCACTTGCAGAAGGAGAACCAGCACAGAACACAGTGGGAGCAATGGGCAAAAATGTCCTCTGCTTGGCTTTTGGCAATAAAAAGAGTACTGCAAACCTGGGGGAAGGGCAGCACACAGGCACTGAGGTCTCACAGCGAATGAATGCTGGCATTCGGGAGTGTGAATAAGTAAATGGTCTTCACTTTTTCTACCCGCAGCATCCCATATCCTGCAGTATCAGATATCTATATCACGTATCAATAGAGCTATCGATTCCTTTTCTATTGCACCCACAGCTAGAAAGAAATCCCATTCAAATGAAAAGCTCACAAAGGTGCTGGCACTTACCATGGGGGAAGGAAAGACAAAGGGCTGGGAAAGAGAGTATTAAACAGAATGTTCCTTTTAGCATTATGCTGAGGTCCTGTTCAGCAGAGGGCCCGTCAACAACCCTAGTGAAAATTGCTGCAGCATAAGGACATGAATACAGCAGTTGTCTCTCATCTACACTAACAAAGAACTGACACCTTTTGGGGGACGACTGCGTGTCTACCAGTTCATTTACTCCATCTTTATCTTCAGTAAAAGGTTGCCCTGTTGCAAGGAGTGCAGCAAACTGAAAGAGGGAAGAGGTAGATTAGATCTATGCAGACAGATATAAGAAGCTCTTCCCTGTGTGGGTGCTGAGGCGCTGGCACAGGGTGCCCAGAGAAGCTGTGGCTGCCCCATCCCTGGCAGTGTTCAAGGCCAGGTTGGACACAGGGGCTTGGAGCACGCTGCTCCAGCGTGAGGGGTCCCTGCCTGTGGCAGGGGTTGGAGCTGGATGATCAGGAGAACAACAGGGCCATTGCTATGGAATTATGGGAATCCAAGGGAAATGCAACCTTGACCTGGAAGAGGAATGAGAATCAAGTGGTGACATCCTGCCCCATTGGGTGATACCAAAGAAGAAAGTGATCTAAATAAACAGTCCCAATCCTGTACGAGTGGTGAATACATGTAGAGGGCAATTTTGTCCTTCAGCCCTGCTGGCTAACAGGGACAGACCAAGCAGGTTTCCTTTTAAATGCCTGCCATCAGCAAAGCTTCTCTCCAGGCAGGGAAACGACATGAGTTGGCCTAAACCGAGCCCCAGCAGGAAGTTTTCCCTGCAGAACACAGAATCTAAATCAGTTATTTGCATTTCTTGCAGCTAAAGGGGATAGTATGAGGGAGAGAGAAAGAGAAACCTGAGAACAGCAGGCAGCTTCCTTGGAAGGGAACTACAAACACAACAGTGCAAGGGCAGCTGAGTTCTTGTGCAAAACATGCTATAAAGCCTGGCAATTCTCAACTGGTAAAAATAACTCAAGAGCAAATTCTCCACTCGGAGCAAATTGAGCAGCAGCAGTTCAGAGTGTACCCAATAAAAGAGTACATTGCTTCAGTATAGCCTCTAATAAGTTACCATAGAAGCTGCTGTATAATAGCAGCCTATTTCCTTATTGGCAACATGCTTAGCCACTGTAGGTAATTCAGATTAACTAATCAAGCTCTTGGTCATTCTTCTAGGGGAGAGAAGACAGGTATGAGATAGCTTTTAGCACCACCCTGTTAATGCAGGTAATAGGGATGAGCACTAAGGTAACCTGCAATGTTGTGCCAGCAGTGGCCATTCTTCGTCCCCACACACAAGGCAGCTGAGTATGTCATTAGGATGGTGTCTGGGCCAGGCTGTGCTGTGTTGTCAAAGGGAAAGGCAGGAAACCGTGAAGATGCAGAAGTATGGGGAGAGATGTGAGAGGGAAAAGGAGCACAAAATGGATGTTGGAGGCAGAGATGCAGGAAGCCAGAGAGGGCTGGAAAGAGAAAGCTATTGAAACCTCAGGAGAAGGAAAAGCTTTCAGTCCTGCTATGCTGCCTTGCTCAGCTGGAGAACTGGAGGCTGAGTATTTACTAGGGCTAATGCCTATGTCTTCCAGGTAGAGAGACAAACAGGAGAAGGAGCCTCAAGAAAAGGGAAGTGATGCTGGAGCCTGGAGCAATAGACGTATCCCCACACACACAGAACCCAGCAGGATCCTGGGTTATTGCTCCATGCGGATGTAGGGATGTGGATGGTAAGGATGGCTGACAGAAGGGTAAAACACAAGCAGCTGTCTGTTGGCAGTTCCTACTGGCAGTTTTGATCTCTGCAGAAAAGGTAAGTAAATCTCAAAGAGCCACTGATCCCCATCATGCTGTCACCCGTCTGCTTTAGCTCCATCTATCAGTCTAGCTGTCAGTGTTTGTGGAAGGATGAGAGTCTCCTTCCTTCAAAACAACAGCATAAAGAATTGAACCTCTGCTTCTGGGCATGTATGAGGTGAATCGGTTGTGTCCTGGCATGAATGTCTTCTGAGGCCTTCTCCAGCATCCATGATCAAACCATAGGCATCAGCAGAGTCAGTGGCTCTTTTCCCTGCCGCTGCCCTATGTGGAATGTGCAAGGACTAACTTTTGACACCTATATGGGTACTGATGGCTCTCCGCTTTCTTCAGCAGTGGCCCCAGACAAGCACCTGAAAATACACTCTGACCTTCTTATTATACACGGCAACTTGCCTACTCTTTTAGGTGCTGCCATTGAGCTTTCCCCAAGCAGTCTCTAAACGTAAAACAGGAGTGGTTTGGAAAGCAAATGGGTTCATCAGATCAGTGGTAGCTCTGGAAAGGGCACGAAAGTAAGGAAGTAATGATAATGCACAGATTGAAGGGCTGATATCATTTGCCACAGCTGCACTGAAGGAAGCAACTGTAAATAAAACTTCATATCTGGCTGGAACATAATGAGGTCCCTACCTTTGAACAGTGCCTGCAAGAGGAATTAAAAGGAAACACATACTGCCTTTCTTCTCTTGCAGATAGCATCTATTTGTTAAGGTAAAAGGAACAGAGAATACTGCTTCTGCACAACAATACCTGCATTAGCTCCCAAGTCCTGGCCACTGCCCGGAGATGAAGAAAGAAGGGGGAACAATGCTGGCATGGGAATAAAGTGATCTGAAATCGCCACTGAGTAAAATAGGGAGATTGACAGGCAGTAAAGGCTTGTCTCTGCCCATCTCCTAGCTTTTCTTGTGCTGGAAGGAACAGTGATTTCAGGGAGGGAGAGGATATCTAAGGCCATCATTGTTTCAGTGGAAGAGGTATCACTATTAGTGTTTAACTGCAGCCACTGCTTTTGCAACTTCTTAGTGCTTTGGTAAAGGTACTGACCTTGCTGCTCTGAAAGTTCAGAGCAGACCTCCTGCAAGTGCAGGAAGTCCAAGAAAGGAAGGGGAACAGCAGTGAAAAGAGTGATGAGAACAGGAGACCCAAGAAAAGTGCCCATAGCCCAAAGGGGTCAAGCTCAATGATGGCCATGTGACACCTGAGTTTCTGGAATATGCAGTAATGAGACATTAATGCCTATAAAGGCTGCGCTGAAGAAAGCCATTGCCTGTCTAGTGACCCTGATGGAATCACACCAAGGTTCCATGAACAGGGGGATGGCTAAAAGCAAGCAAAGAAGGGAAAAGACTGCTTTTACCTACACACAACAGGCCTCCGTATAGTTACTTCTCATTCCCTTAAACCCCACCACAGGCAGGGACCCTATGTCAACTGACTGATCAAGGCCTCTGTGAACTACACACTGAGATGCTTCTATTACTTGTCTAGAGAACAAAATGGGAACTATGGCAACAGAGACACACCTGGTAAAGTCCATCAAAGCCTGAGAAGGTAACTCAGTCTTCTACATACAGCCCTTGACCTCTCTGCTCAGGCTACCAACCAGAGGGGTACCCCTTGTGACAGTTACACATGGGGGTACAAGTAACTCTTAATATAACCACAGTTATAAGCACAATTCTTGCTGATTTTCACCCCTGCTGCACTTGTTCTCCTGGTTTGAAAACGTATGGACCTCTCATTTCGGGGTGTAACTCTTAAAAGCATGCATCGCTTAAGCTGTTAGTCAGAGACTGAGTAATGTAATAGCCTCAAGAGAAAAAATACATCATCTCTTTCAATGAGAAAAGGATGCGTTTTGGTTTCTCTTGTTTTTCCAGGGCTAGTAACAAACTACATCCTGAGCTTAAAAGCAGAGCCAAGCTGCAAACATTCACGCTTACCTTTCCAAAGCCTTTCTTTAAACAGAAGGCTACCTTGGAGAAGGTGAACAGCAAAGATAGATACATCCTGTTGTTATTAACTCAATTAATGGATGTAAAAACATTAAAGAGAATGGAAGCCAAGGCAAAGATACAGCAACCTATCTATGTTATAGCATCACCATGGATTTGGGAACTGCTCTTGAGCCCCCATTCACACCCTCAAGGTATCTGACGAATCATTCTATGATAGGGCCTTCAAGCCACTCAGCTCTGTTTAAGGTGCATCGCATAACACCTACTGTCCCATGGTCACTGAGTAGCATTTGCATTAGAAAAACAGAGCAGAGAGTAATGCTTAGAAATGAAAGGTTCAAACAATACCTACATTTTGTTGGTTTAGACACATATAATGGGATACTGGAACATGCATGATCAGAGCCTAGGAAACAATATCCAGATCCATTACAAAGGGATTTGGCTTGAGGCATCTGAATTCTGAACTGGCTACATAAAAATCTCCCCAGATCTAATCCTGTTTGGTATCAGTATGGCTGATGTTCTACACGTAACAAATGCCGAGAGAAACAACTTTCAGAGCGAAACCAGCATCGTCTCTTGGGATATTTATATACATGACAGACTGAAATGAAAGGAAAGGCTCTAACTTATTTCAGGGTAGCAAACACAATCGTAGATGGTGGTTTTGTCACACACATTGCTGATTAGCCACGGCGCTGCAATCTTAAGAAAAGAAGAAATCGGCCACGTACAATCCAATGATTCCAGAACCTGTCCTCTGGCAAATCAGGCCACTAATACACTAATGGATGTCTTCACCATAGCAGCAGAGAGATCAGCCTTAGGCCGGGTAATTTTCTGAGGAGCTTTCACAGAATTAGCTTTATTCTAGAGATACCAGTGTCCTGTTAATTCTGGACCACAGTGGACTTCTAAAACCACCATGCAAAGTGAACATCTGGATTAGTAGCAGAAAGAATAGATATTACCACTTACCTCTGAGAAATAATCCATACTGCAGAAAAGGCTTGTAAGCAGAATTAAGAGGAGCAGTGATTTTCTTTAATGGCTTTTGAGCTATTACACAGTACCAGCTTTCCTGGTCCTAGAACACAGAGTAATAGGTTAATACTAGAATTAGGTGCTCAACCTTTCCTAGCTTACCTATAGACGCAGGAATCTCTGTTTTACAGCTCTCAGGTAGGTTTGTTAAACTTCTTTCCTTTCTTGTCCCTTGACTATCATCATGTCTTACCCACCCGCTATGCTGGGCTGTGTCATTTTCATAGAATCATAGAATCACAGAATAGTTTGGGTTGGAAGGGACCTTAAGATCATCCAGTTCCAACCCCCCTGCCAGAAGCAGGGACACCTCACACTAAACCATGGCACCCAATGCTTCATCCAATCCACACACACAGCCTTAGATACACAGCTGTATAGAAACTCTCCAACACATCTGACTGCTATTAAGCTGGAAGATTCCCAGTGCCTCGCAGAGTGTGTGGACTATGCCACAATTCCATCTACACATGTCTGTCTATGCACATACAATGGCTCTCAAGCCCTTGATAGATCAGCGGATGCTCCATACAGATGCATATAAGGGGGGATCTGTATAACCTAGCTTAGAAAAGGATCACATTTTAGATGCTGTCCTTTGACTATGCTTTTCTTTGTTATTTTTTTTTTGGTGTACTTTTCAGCTTTCCCACATTTTGAAATGACTTGGTAGTACATCAATTATAACCGAATGGTAAAAAGATGTCATTTCTCTCTTTGCTAGATATATGGTATGCGTGAGTCAAAGCAAAGATCTGTAGGCTGTGAAGAGAGAATTTCAAAGCATAATGGCTGTTAGAGCTTGCTTATGTTACCAACTTTGTTTTCTTTTCCCGTTTTGTATTTGTCATCTCATTTTTCCTGTGTGCTTTTTCTCCTCTGAAAGCATCCCAGAAGACATTTTCCTCTACCGCCTTGTCTTATAAAAGGTCATTAGTCACATGAATACATGTCACTTAAGTCAAACTTTAAATGTTATGGATTTTCTATTGCAGCCTGTAAAAAAGGAGACTGGAAGTGGAAGTAAGAACCACTCGTTGGCCAACACCTGAATGAACTGTCAGGTACAGCACAATGTGTGTGCAGCTGGAAGGATGCTCAAACACATCGGGGCAGGGAGAGGTGTCCACCAGAGCCACTTTTGCAAGGCTTCAGTATCCCATCAAAGGCTATTTTATAAAGTAACATCCATAACAGTAAAACGACACACATAAACAGGTTGAAAAGTGAAGATGAAGAGTGTAAAAGGGCAGACTAAGCCTATAAGAGCAGTGCAGGGATCTTCCAGTGTGCACTGCTGCCTTGGTTAAGTCAGTTAACACGGTTAATGATACTTGGATTTTAGGAAGGAGAATGATACTCACATCATTTCCAGCTGTTATGATCTCTTGGAAGAAGATTCTTTCCTACTTCCCTGAAGTAGCAGTGACAGGCACAGACCTGGAATGCAGAGAAGCCAGCCTACACTGTTTTCAGAGCTATTATTAAACAGACACAAACAGTCCTGTCCCCGTCCCCCCCCTTTACCAGCGGACATTCCAAATTACAGATTTGGGGTTAAGGAGCCCTTTCATTTTCCCTTTTCTCCTCACTCAGCATCACTCAGCAGGTCCCCACAGTGGACAGGGGAAAAGAGGGAAAGGTGCAGTGTTATGAGGATGCTGCTGTGTGGGTCCTGGGGCGCAGGAGGCCTGAGTCCCTACTCTCTGCCTGCACTCCCCAGGGCACTTCTCATTACCAGGGGTATCTCTCACCCAGTCCTGATGCTTCAATATTACCCTCCATCTACAGAGCTCTGCTTCATCCCGCCTGGTGTTTATTCATACTCTGCTGCTGCAGTTTTCCATGTCTGGAGGCCATTTTTTGTGGCTGGAATCCCCTGTTTCACTCAGAGACTTGTTTCCCATCTTGTTGCTTGTGTACGAGTCAGTATACAAAATGCTTGCTGGGCAATTAAACCACAAATACAATGATTTAGTTCCTGGCTTTGTCAGTGCAGACCAACACAGCTCTTAATTGCAAAACTGACCTGGTCCCAAAGAAAAGGTCAGATGTGTCTCATCATCCAGGGGACGGACCAGAACGCACTGCAGGAAGGGAATGGAAAGGAACGCCAGAACGTTTTCAGATGTAAAAATGACACAACGCTCAGGGAACGCTTGCCAACATCATCTCTAATTACCACAGTGATTAAGTAGTAAAGAATTTGGTCTCCAGGGACTTGCAGTTCTGAAGGGAAGAGAGTGCCATGTGTTCCAAAAGTCTTTCTTGCAAATCATTATGGAAATGCTGCTTTCTGTGCTGCTCCTAACAAACTCTTTTCTTTGCAGAAGCCAGGCTTCATCTGTGAAGTGCGGAGGGAGTGTGGCTTGCCTGCTTCTGAAGATGTAAGTCTTTATTGCCATATATTCAACATGCTTTTTAAAACAAATCCTTTTGTGCCTCCAAAGAAAGAAGCAGAGAAAGCATTCCATATTTGCATACTGTAAGGGCTCCTCTCATCCTCGCTGAAGAACAAACAGAGAACAGGGGAGGGCTAGATAAAAGCATCGAGACCTTACCGCAGCATGGCAATGGCCTAACAAACACACAGAGAAGCTGCAATTAATGCACGACCAGTTTAAAATCAGAGTCCCAGGGGACACCTTAGAAGACCTTGTTCAGAAATACTTCCATTTCTTTTCTTCATCGCCTTTTTAACAACATCAGTTTTCTTCCCAGCTTTAAAAAACCCCAAAGCCCAACAACGAACAGAAACAACCCCAACCCCGAGGTTGAATAACAAAAGTGTTTGAATTTGGTTTAATTTCTGGCTTATGTTTAAACCTTTTACAACTCTGGATCAAAACCCAGGACACCATTGTACAAGCAAAACTATCACCGTGGCACGTTCGTGTTTACTGTATTTTATCCTCTCAGCAGGTGTCCCTACATATCCGCTCTCTTGTCATCTTTTCATTGAGCAAAGGAAGAGGAAAAACCCTCATCCTCTTGCAGAGCTGGTATAGGAGACAAAGAACAGGGAGGGAATATCCACAGGCCTCCTTCTCTGTTGTGTCCTCACTGTTTTTCATCAGACCCATGGCTCACTCTTCCTCCTATCCCTACACAGAGCTTCTAAACATGTTCTGGCATGTTCCACAAAGAAATGTTTAGCCTTCACACAGCACTTTTATCAATACATCAAAGCGACACAATTATCCCCATTTTGCTGGTGCGAAGACGAATGCTCAAACAGCATCTGCAGAGAATATGCACAGTAGGGAAACAGTGCTGGAAGTTCCCAGGTTATGGATGCCATACCTATGCATCAGAAATGAGGTAGTAAAGAACGGGGTATTTCTGTCTGCAATGCACAAAGAGGTTAAGAGAAAGAAGAAGGAAGAAGAGGCATCAGTCCCTAGCACCCTGGGTTATACAGTCTGTTGTCCTAAGACACCCTGACTACAGTAGTAGATAAAAATGCTTCCTCTTGCTTCTCAGCAGATATGAGGTTGAGCTGGAAAGGCAACAGATGCTCTGAATTTCAGTGTTTAAAATGAGACACTGAGGCTCTTCCTTTTTAGCAAAGTTGTTACAAGTATGGGAGAAGATGCTCTTTTTTCCCCTCAGCATTGAATAAGATGTTAAACTTAGTTCTCTAAGCTCATTTCATGAATCATTCATGATCAAGTCCAAATCCTCACAAACTCACAAGCTTCCTCCTGGTCGAGAGCACTGAACCAGCAAGAAGAATACTTAGAAAGATTTAAAGGGAATGCCAAACCAGTTAAAAACATGACTGCAGGGATCACAAACAGTAAGTGAATTTATTGGACCAAAGCACGTATCAGTTGGTTCAGTCCCACTGGTACTATCGGCAATGCTGATGATAGAAGTGTCACAGATTCTGCAAAGAATTACAGCTCCTCAGATTCTCTCTATTGCTTTCCCATGCATCTGTAGCTGTTATTTCTGGGAAGGGCACCATGCCATCCTGCTGCACGCGTGACTCACCGCAAAGCTTCCCTGAA
The DNA here is from genome assembly GCA_002631895.1 of Agapornis roseicollis. Taxonomy (NCBI): domain Eukaryota; kingdom Metazoa; phylum Chordata; class Aves; order Psittaciformes; family Psittacidae; genus Agapornis; species Agapornis roseicollis. The sequence continues at coordinate 34,547 of NDXB01017724.1, forward strand.
GACTTAGCAGGATGATGTTCGCAGGCAGTCACGCTAAGAACAACACTCACTTAGGATAAAATAGATCAAATTGTGCTTGCAGTGACCACTGTTGCGTCCACACGAGTCTGAGAAGACAACCAGATTTAGAGGGAAATAGCCTAGCTGACCAGCAAAGGTGTTGAACTAAGACCAGCTGTTAGGGAGGCACTGAAGGCAAAAAATCTCCATGCATTGCTTCCCATCCCCTTTCATGTCTTCACTCAATTAGAAGGTGCAGGCATTTCCCCTGCATCTGCTCCCATTGCTCATTATCTTGCTGGGGGTGGGGACATTTGGGGGAAAAAGGGGCCTGGGGAAAAGGGGTGCTAAGGGAAAAGAAGATTAAAAAGCATTAATGGTTGTAAAGGGAACAAAGAAGATGTGCCCTGCTTGTGAAATGGCCAGGTGAGGGTTAGGTGATGACGACACCCCCTTCAACAGCACAGCTAACACCAAAACGATGGTCGCCTTCAGCGCACAACGCAAGCAGAGCTGCAAGTCCAAGAAGGGATGATCTTATTCTCCTTGCATCAAATCCATCAATCCACAACTCCCCAACAGGTCTAGCTCTTTTGTCATTTTAACGGCTACTGCAATCGAATGCAAACCACGGGCAAATATACTGGTAATTCTCATATGATTATTAGGAAATACTCATGCACCTTTGCAGGCTCCAAACTCCTCAAGGCTGGAATCCTCTAACACCTCAACTCTGCCACATCAGTCTTGGCTACCTCCAAACTGCATCAGTGCTTCCTGGTGACCCTTTGCAATTATCTGCCAGCAATATGACAGAAGGGACCAGAGCATCAGGCTGCTGCCTCTGTCACCCACCCCAAAGGAGATTGGGAAGAGCCATACTGTCATCAGTTTCAGATCCTGTATCAAACCAAGGGAACCCTTCTAATCAGATACTTCATCTATGGCAATTTTGTACATCCAAAATGCAATGAGAAACTAGTTGCATCTACAGCTTCCCAGGCCACGTATCCGCTTGGAGCGTAGGTGTCCTGGAAAGAAATGGGCTTCAAATTATAATGGGCTAAGCAATTTATTTAAAGCAAATACCTATGCTTTAAAAATTAAGTCATTTACGTTAAACATCAGTTGTTTCTATTAAACAGCTCTGGCTTTCTTATTAACAAACTGTATTAAAAGGAAGCCGGGAGGTTTTCATACTTCAGGCTTGCGCAGTTGTAAAGACAAATATCACACGGCTCCTAAACTGTTCTAAATTGCATTGGTACAGAAATGTAGGTAAACTTTCACCTTTTTGAACAAGTAAAACCTATGTATTGCTTTGAAAAGGGCACTGCATTCAGGCCACAATGGCAGACTCTTTCTGCTGCAATGGCCTTTACTATGATGTCAAGCACTGGCCTTTGTGGCATTGCAATTTCCCTTCTAGACAAGACGTTGGTATTTGTGGAGCAGATTGCACTGAATAAAATTTGCAGTCTCTGATGCCTGCTAGTGGGGCATTTGTTACATACTCTGTTCCGAGTGTAGTAATCCATATTTCAGTGTGGCACTGCCTCTTTGAAAGATTAAAAACCTCTTGGTCCTTTGAGACTTGTGTCAGCATCTGATTTCATGCGCATGGTAATCTTTAAATATTAACACGGGGCAAGGTCATGCTCTCTTTAACCCCCAAATGGAGTTAGTAAATCATGATCTGGCAGTAAAAATATACAGGACACATCAGGCTTTGTTTAGGGCAAAAAAAAGCTAAATTTAAATGAAACTAGATAGGCTCCTGGTATTTTTATAATCATGTATACTTGCTGTATTTTACGTGGGGGGGGGGGGGGGG